>SEYY01023470.1:77500-80000 GCA_009176605.1 Armadillidium nasatum
GTTTGTATGTATGTAAGTATGTATGTATGTATGTATGTATGTATGTATGTATGTATGTATGTATGTATGTATGTATATGCATGTATGTATGCATTGCGTATGTAGGTATGTTTGCATGTGCATGTGCATATTTGTAAAAGTATTATTTATTATGCACATATAGATGCATGTATTTATGCATGTACGTATGTAAGTGTGTATGTATGTATGCATGTATGTTAGTAGATAAGTATATATGAATGTATTTATTTACTTTTTAAAGTATTTGTGATTTTAAGATCCAATTACACCTAAAGTTATTTTGCTGTTTGAAATTTTTTATTTATTTTTTTTTAAATTAAATAATTAAATATAAGGAAACGAAAATAAGTACAAAATATAAAGATAATAATTTTAGAACAATGTTGAATGATTTAACGCAATTTTTCACATCTCTAAGCTCTACCAATCATTTCTGGCATCTCACCGAACCGCACCACACCTTACCGCTAAATTTTAACGTCTGGCAACCCTACTCAGGAAATGATAGATATTATATTTGGTATTAGGAGAGATAAAAGATAAGAATAATCTTTAGATTTTAGAATATAAGTTACGTCTTATATAAGAGCAGAATTAGTATAGATAATTTAGCTTAAATATTTTACTTTGATGTAAGAACTAGTTTTTCATGCGAATTTGAATCCATGAAGGGTATGAAAGGTTTAATGTTCAGAATATATTTATTTTAAATAAATTAATATTGCAACGATTCTCGCACTATATAATATTTGCGAAGCAATGAAAAGATGTATGAAAAAGAAAGACAAAGAAAAATACTCTTTCTGTGATTCGAACCTTTGGTGAGAAGGAACGTCGGTTCCAATTGCTCTACCATTAAGACACGGTTATGATATTATTTTATTCGACATTTAACTTCGTTTCCACTAATGAAGTAAATCTGAAGATATTCTATTTTAATATAAGTCGTTCGCTCCAAATCCTTATCCTCCTTCATATATATAATATATATATATATATATATATATATTATATATATATATATATATATATATATATATATATATATATATATATATATATATATATATATATATATATATATATATATATATATATATATATATATATATATATATATATATATATATATATATATATATATATATATATATATATATATATATATATATATATATATATATATATATATATATATATATATATATATATATATATATATATATATATATATATATATATATATATATATATATATATATATATATATATATATATATATATATATATATATATATATATATATATATATATATATATATATTTTATATATATTATTAATTTGCACGACAATAATTCATTTTACCTTTAAAATGTTTAAAAAAAAATCGCTCCTTTGGGAATCGAAGGAGAAAAAGGATATAAAAATAGGAAAACTAAAAATTAAAAAAAGAAAAAGGAGTGGAAATAATAACATAAAAGGCGTAAAATAAAAGGTATAAAAAGCAGAAAAAGACTTGTTTAATATACTTTACAAAGAGTGTATTGATATATTTTATGCAGATGTGCGTTCACATATATATATATATATATATATATATATATATATATATATATATATATATATATATATATATATATATATATATATATATATATATATATATATATATATATATATATATATATATATATTATATATATATATATAATATATATATATATATATATATATATATATATATATATATATATATATATATATATATATATATATATATATATATATATATATATATATATATATATATATATATATATATATATATATATATATATATATATATATATATATATATATATATATATATATATGCAGACTAACTCCACAAACCTCCCCACAGCACTCTGACACAGGGCAGCAGGGAATTCTTCTATTCCCTTACTCACAGACCAATATTGAATATACAAAATTTTTAAAGTCTGGTAAAACTCTCACAGACTGAAAATATACACAAATTTAAGATTTTCTATACGGGGATTCGAACCCTAAGCACTTGGCAGTTGCCTATGAACTTTCACTTCTTGATTTTATTATTTTTTTATTTTTTTATTTATTTATTTTTTTTGCACCCTCTTTTCACAGAGGGAACAAACATTCTGTCTACCATCCAAGTGGTCAGGGTTCGAATCCCGTATGGCAGATTTTAAATTTGTGCATATTTTCAGTCGGTGAGAGTATTACTAGGCTTTAAAAATTTATATTATATATATATATATATATATATATATATATATATATATATATATATATATATATATATAATATATATATATATATATATATATCCTTTTGTAATTAATTGAAAATTTCTACTTTTTAGTTAAAAACGGAAAATATTTATTAAATTCTGGAAATTAAAATGCACGTCAAAATTTTGCTGGATTCTTTCGTTGTATTGTTTGGGGTTCATTAATA
>SEYY01023470.1:100000-102500 GCA_009176605.1 Armadillidium nasatum
TACAATGCGAAATGTGTAGATTATAAGAGACCCCATCACCCCCCCATCCTCCATTTATGGCTATTAAATTAAAATTATATATGAGGACACAAGCGCCTTCAGAACTGATAATAATTCTAATTATGATAAGAAAGAGATTCACCTACAGATACTACTACTACTACTACTACTACTACTACTACTACTACTGCAACTACTACTGCTGCTACTACTATTACTATTATAATTTTAAAGTTATATTATAAATAAAAAGATTTTCCTATTACTTATAGTAATATTTCATTCTAAAATTCATTCTATAATTTTTTTTAGTTGTTTTTTAATCACAGAAAAGTCAATAAAAATTAAATCACTCTTCGACTTTTATTAAAAAAAAAAATCAAACTTTTTGATACAATCATTTATCATTAATCTTCAAAATATTAAGTTTGATCACATAAAATATTAAAAGTAATTATTAATGAAAGTAAAGATGGTGGAAAATATTTGATAAAAGTTGAAAATTGAGAAAAAGAGAAACAGAAAAAGAAAATAATTTGAAAAACTTACAAAAATCGATTTTATATATATATATATATTATATATATATATATATATATATATATATATATATATATATATATATATATATATATATATTATATATATATATATATTAGGGATGGAGTGAGTATCGGTATCGGTATCGGTATCGGTATCGGCAAGTATCGGTATCGGTATCGGTATCGGCCTTTTCAGTATCGGTATCGGTATCGGCAAAAAATTTGTATAGGAGTAAAGTATCGGTATCGGTAGTGGTATCGGTAGTAGTATCGGCAAGTATCGGCATATTTTCAGGTATCGGGTATCGGGTATCGGGTATCGGCTTCGGGGAATTTTTAGGTATCGGTATCGGTATCGGTATCGGTAAAAATTTTGGTATCGCTCCATCCCTAATATATATATATATATATATATATATATATATATATATATATATATATATATATATATATATATATATATATATATATATATATATATATATATATATATATATATATATATATACTGATTCAGACTTTGACAGCTATTTCTCAAATTTGTCCACAATTCTGCTTCAAATATTCAAACATACAAAAAATTAGTGAACCAAGTGAAACAATATTTTGCAGATTAATTAATTAAATCAAAATAAAAACACACAAAATTTATTAATAAATTTAATTCATTCCCTAAGTATCCATTTTCTCTTCTAATGCCTTTTTATAATAAAAAAAAAATTCTTCGTTCCTATAATATAATATAATATAATATATATATAATATAATATAATATATATAATATAATATAATATAATATTTTTTATTCTACAGTTTGATAATTGAAATCCAATCTCTACTTCTTTCATGTTCTTTAATCTCTTCAAAAATAAAATCATCGTTAAGCTATTTTCATTATTGTTGATATTTAAGAAGTGAATTGTTATTATCCTCTTATCGTTATTCAGAGAAATATACAATCAATTAGTTGACTGAGAGAGGAGAATCAAGTTGTCCTCAGATAGATAGATAGATAGATAGATATAAAGAGAGAGATAGATAGAGAAAAAGTTAAAGTTAATGAAAGTAAAAAGGTAAGTAGATAGATAGAAAGATAGATGTGTAGATAGATAGATAGATAAATAGATTGATAGAGGGAAAGAGAAGTAGGTGAATATATATATATATATATTATATATATATATATATATATATATATATATATATATATATATATATATATATATATATATATATATATATATATATATATAAATTTCACTTTCATTACTTCATTTTTTGGAGAACATAAGAAAAAGGGGTAGATAAAGATCTTACGGTGTAGAAATATAGATAGATAGATTGATAGATAGATAGATAGATAGATAGATAGATAGATAGAGAGAGAGAGAGAGAGAGAGAGAGAGAGAGAGAGAGAGAAAGAAAGACACTGAATATTATAAATAAAAAAGAAAAGATAAGAAAGATAAGTGAAAATGGCCTGCAATAATGTAGAAGTAGAAGGGAGATGGATACGAAAATAAAGATAATATTAATAATAATAATAATAATAATAATAATAATAATAATAATAATAATAATAATGATAATATAATATAATAATAATAATAATAATAATAATAATAATAATAATAATAATAATAATAATAATAATAATAATAATAATAATAATAAATAATAATAATAATAATAATAATAATAATAATAATAATAATAATAATAATAATAATATTAATAATAATAATAATTAAAAAGATTATACATCTACAGAAAGATTACAAAGAGAGAAAAAAAAGAAAGATGAAAAACTCACTAAAAAAACAAAAAAAAACGAAAAGTAATAAGTAACTGACAAGGGATAAGAGACGTTTCCACGAAAGTTCATCAAAGGAAGTGGACTTTGAAATGAGGAGGGGAGAGAGAGGGGAGGGGGAGAGAGTGGAGAGAGGGAAGGAAAA
>SEYY01023470.1:107500-110000 GCA_009176605.1 Armadillidium nasatum
TATATATATATATATATATATATATATATATATATATATATATATATATATATATATATATATATATATATTATATATATATATATATATATATATATGAAGTATTGGTCTGGAAATGCAATTTCCTTTTACCTGAATTGCAGATTCCAAATCCAGATTTTCGTTTCACTTTCTATTGTTACACACGCACACAGTTAACATTCAGAGATACAAGCCTCACACTTTACTTTTAATAGCTTCTTGTAATTGCTACATATATATATATATATATATATATATATATATATATATATATATATATATATATATATATATATATATATATATATATATATATATATATATATATATATATATATAATATATGCAGATATATATATACATATATATATATATATATATATATATATATATATATATATATATATATATATATATATATATATATATATATATATATATATATATATATATATAACTGTTGAATTTAGTTTTTTAATAATTTATGAAAGAATGAATTATAATTTAAAATAAAATTTCAAAATTTATTGAACTATAAAAACTTTAAATTTATTCCAAACATGAAATTTCTTTTTAAAAATTTTATCTTCCTTTATTTTAGTATTTTGAAGACAATATCTAATAAATTAATGAACGATTTTCTCATCTGTTCTAATTATAAACTGTGTTAAAAAAGTCTTCGACAATATTAACTGAATTTCAAAGGTGTCCCACTTATTTGTCAAAATATCTAAAGGCGTCCCACTATTGGTCAAAATATCAGCCAATAGGAAACTTTCTTGTAAAGTTATTACTGGAATCAGAAAATTATGTTTTTGACTTATGAGTTTGTAAAATGACATCATACACAGGGTGTTCATAAAGTCTCTTTACAATTTAATAAATTTATTACATAAAAAGAAATGAAAAGAGAAATCTGTGGAATTTATTAAAAATTTTACAGATTACCTCTGAGTGCATATAACAGATTTGAAAAACACATCCCATCAATTGCCTTTGAAATAAACATTTTAAATTGAAAAGTGAATTTATGGATACCCTGTATATTTTTAAAAGGGTAATGTGCTTATTTTTAGCTTCAAATTATCTTCATGTTTCATTCTTTGACCTTTCCTGCATTATCTTTGGTTAATAAAGGAAATACGAAAGTAAACCTTTTCTTGGTTACCTTGATTGGAGAAAGGATTTATTCTAATCAAGGTCCTTTAAACACAGTTGAATATTACCTAGGTTACCTTGATTGGAGAAAAGGTTTCTTCGAGCCCGGGTTCCTTAAACACAATTGAACCTTACCTTAGTTACCTTGATTGGAGAAAAGATTTCTTCAAGCTCAGGTCCCTTAAACACAGTTGAAAATACCTTTGCTATTTTGAAATAAGAAAGTGCTTTACAGTAACTCTTGCCAGTTTCCTTCAACCCAGGTCCCTTTAAACACAACTGAACGCTAAAATATCAACATTAAATTTCCTTCCTTAACTTCTTGAATGAAGAAAATCTTATTGAAAGCAATGATAAAATAATATTGATATATTCCCCCTTGTTTTACAATGAGTCACAATATGTAGTCAAATATGAAGAACAATTAATAATAAATTAATAATATATATATATATATATATATATATATATATATATATATATATATATATATATATATATATATATATATATATATATATATATATATATATATATATATATATATATATATATATATATATATATATAAAGAATGTATTCGTGTTCATGTAGCTATTAAAGAAGCATAAACCAGATTTTTATTTGTTCTATGTTTGCACAAGTTTGTTCAAGTTTGTCTGAAATTGTACTTTGAAAACTTCACAGAATATTGACATTGATTGCAGCGGAAAAGAATGCAATAAACTGTCCAGTTCGCTTCTTTCTCTTTTCATACGAAATCAATAAGAATTATATATATATATATATATATATATATATATATATATATATATATATATATATATATATATATATATATATATATATATATATATATATATATATATATATATATATATATATATATATATATATATATATATATAATATATATAAATAAATAAATAAATAAATATAAATATATTTATATAATATATATTATATATATATATATATATATATATATATATATATATATATATATATATATATATATATATATATATATATATATATATATATATATATATATATATATATATATATATATATATATATATATATATATATATATATATATATATATATATATATATATATATATATATATATATATATATATATATATATATATATATATATATATATATATATATATATATATATATATATATATATATATATATATATATATATATATATATATATATATATATATATATATATATATATATATATATATATATATATATATATATATATATATATATATATATATATATATATATATATATATATA
>SEYY01023470.1:132500-135000 GCA_009176605.1 Armadillidium nasatum
ATGATCTGAATAATAATAATGGTGATAATGATTATTGTTATTAGTTTTTATTTTATTATTGTCAGTATCTTCTTTGTTATTATTATCATTGTTTTTAAAATTATTTTTATCATCTTTATTAATAAAATTATTATTATTCTTATTCTTATTATTATTATTATTATTATTATTATTATTATTATTATTATTATTATTATTATTAATTTTATTATTAATATTATTGTCATAATAATATTATCATTATTATTATAATTATTATTATTATTATTGCTAGTAGTATTATAAGTGTTATTATTATTATTGCCATTATTATTATTGTTAATGTAAATATTATTATTGTATTATTGTTAGTAGTATTATTGTAGAAAATAATATCATAATTAAAGTATCGGTTATTGTACAACATGCATTATTAGTAATATTACAAGAGTATCATTCCTTTAGTAGTAACTTATTATAATTTATTATATTTTTAAATGAAGTAATATATTATATATATGTTAAGCATTGGAGTTCAAAGGAAACTACAGAGTTTTCTACTAATAGCCGCCTTTCATAGAACTGAACAGTCACAATGTTATTATTATTATTATTATTATTATTATTATTATTATTATTATTATTATTATTATTATTATTATTATTATTATTATTATTATTATTGTTATTATGAATAATATTTTTATTATCATTTATTTTATATTTTATTATTTGTTATGATTATATTTTTATTATTTATTATTATATCATAATTATTATAATGATGATGATGAGATATTATTATATATTATTTATTATTATTATTATTATTATTATTATTATTATTATTATTATTATTTATTATTATTATTTTTTATTATTATTATTATTATTATTATTATTTTTTTTTATTGAATTTTTTAGTATTTTGTGATTGAGAACACATCATTATTTTATTATTATATTATTATTTATTATTATTATTATTATTATTATTATTATTATATTACTATTATTATTATTATTATTATTATTATTATTATTATTATTATTATTATTATTATTATTATTATTATTTTTATTATTTTATTTATTATTATTATTATTATTATTATTATTATTATTATTATTATTATTATTATTATCATTATCATTATTTATATTATATTGAATTTACTAGTATAGGACCTACTTTAAATCTTAAAACCTGTAAATATACTATCTCTGAATCAAGTTTTGGGAAACTTGTTATTAATATTATTATTATTGTTATTATAATTATAATTATCATTTATGTTATTATTCTTATTATTGTTATATATGTATGTTATTATTATTATTATTATTATTATTATTATTATTATTATTATTATTATTATTATTATTATTATTATTATTATTGCTGTTATTATAATTATTAGTATGTCATTATTACTTTATTATTATTATTATTATTATTATTATTATTATTATTATTATTATTATTATTATTATTATTATTAAGTATTATCCTCTTTCATTATTGGTAGTTTACTCAAAATGAAATCTTTTCAGTAATGTTTTGTAATTTTTTAAAATATTATTGGAAGTATTATTATTATTATTATTTGTAATTTATTAAAAAAATATTTTGAAATTAACGAGTTAAAAATATGTGAATGAAGCGATAAATTTTAGAATAAAAACGTACAATAAATGGTCCAAACATTAGTGAAAATACGCACAAAATAATCCCTTATAAACAAACATATACACATACGTACACACACATAGTGTCAATCAATCATAAAAAAAATATTAAAAAAAATTTCGATAACTTTAAAATTTATCAGATTTTTCCAAAGTTTCTTACAAAACTTTTTATAAACTTTAGCCATTTGCTAAAATTTTAAAGCACAAATATTAATAATAATAATAATAATAATAATAATAATAATAATAATAATATAATAATAACAATAATAAAAATAATAATAATAATAATACGATAATAATAATAATAATAATAATAATAATAATAATAATAATAATAATAATAATAATAATAATAATAATAATAATAATAATAATAGTTCAATATATCTCAAAGCTTTATTCAGAGATAATACATTTATAGGTTTTCAATATTACATTAAGGCCTATACAATAATAAAGATTTAATAATAACCTTGAAAATTATAATAATAATAATAATAATAATAATAATAATAATAATAATAATAATAATAATAATGACAAAAAATGATAATAAAAACAATAATAATAAAATTATTAATAATAATAATGAATGATAATAAATAATAATAATAATAATAAAAAAATAATAAAAAAAATAATACAAAAATAATAATAAATAAATAATAAAAAGAAAAAATCAAAACAATAAAAAATAATAATAAATAATAATAATAATAATAATAATAATAATAATAATAATAATAATAATAATAATAATAATAATAATAATAATAATAATAATAATAATAATAGATAATAAAATTACTTTTCAAATTGAAGTGAA
>SEYY01023471.1:0-7500 GCA_009176605.1 Armadillidium nasatum
TGCTTCGTAAGCTTTTTACTCTCTTTTTACAAGGTATTCTGAGGCTTTAAACGGTTCCATAGTCTTTTGTGTAGGATAAGTAGAAATATGCTCAGGATCTTCAATTTTTCAATTTCCTTTCATTACTATCTGTTGATTGGAAAGCATCAGCCAATTGCTTCATCAAATCATTTAATCTATAAAAAAGAAAATTAAAATTAAATTTCTTTAACTAAAAGCTATTGTTATTTACTCGCTAAATTTAATATTCAATTGTTAAATTTATTTTTAGAAAAGAATATAGTTCTTGATGAAAATAATTTACTATTAATTATATCCATATCTAAATCATACTTTTCTATATCTGAGAAATAACATAACATATATACATAGGTAATAATGACCAAATTTTTAATATTTGTTAATATTTCACAAAAATGTTTGTGGTTTATTCATAGGACTTTAAATAAATATTATTAAAAATACAACATAATATATATATATATATATATATATATATATAATATATATATATATATATATATATATATATATATATATATATATATATATATATTATATATATATATATATATATATATATATATATATATATATATATATATATATATATATATATATATATATATATATATACTAATTTTGAAGAACATAATTAAAATCATAAAGTACATTATAAAAATCTTACATTTTAACTTCTGGAGGAATTGTAGGAGTTTTAGATGGAGATGAACCTTTTCATTTAGTGACAGCTCCAACTTCTTCTTCAGATATCGTCGTGCTTTTTCTAATATTTCCGATCCTTTAAAAACCTTCGACGAAGAAGACCATATATCTGAAGAATTAAAAATATTTTTCCTTAAAGAATGGGTATCAAAACTTTGAAATAAATTTTTTAGTGTATATATTAAAGATCTAGACACAAACCAGTACACTATGTTTAATATTAAATTCATTACTTTATACATGCAGACTGTTCTAAACATATGTCTAGAAACTCATATTGATCTCAAATAGCATTAAAATAGTTTAATATAAATGTACTTTAAATATTTTATACTACTTACGTTTTTTCACTGGAGTAAGACCTAGGTTTTCTAATAACTCATCAATATTTCAAGGCGACTCCTGAAAACTTGAAAAGGAATTCACACTTGAAGATGAGGTCACAGACACTAAATCATCGTCATTAGAATCTAATTCTTCACCTATTGTATTTAACAATGTTGGATCATTGCTAATTTTCTTACGACAATTACTACATAATACTGTATTTTTTTCGTATTTTATTGTCATATAATTTATGTAAATTATATGAATATGGTGTTTTATGACCCTCAAACCTTTATATTTTCTAATTTTATGTATATTTAATGAATCAAAACAAAATTTTCGTGGCATGTTATCACTAAATTTTAATTCAACCTGAAAATATAAAACCATTGAATTTGAATAGACTAATCATATATATATATATATATATATATATATATATATATATATATATATATATATATATATATATATATATATATATATATATATATATATATATATATATATATATATATATATATACTCTCCAAGTGCTGTATTATAGCATCAATTTAAGCCTGTCCCATAATATAAAATAATTTTGAAAATAAGTAGAACTTTTGGTACTATTTTTTTTAATACTTTTGTTGTCTTATTTTTATTTCTTAAATTGTTTAAAATATGTTGGTAGTTTATTAACCAAAAATAAAACATCCAAGGAGGGTAGGGGAAGAGATGAAAAATACGTATAGTCATCAGTATTTTTCACTATAAAGCTTGGTCCTTGAAATTAGTACCACTAGATGCGCCTCTTTAAGCAAATTTCAAAAATCTATGTATATGGTGTTTTGTTGAATAATATTAAAGTTATAAGCTTTCAAAATCAAGGGATGGGGACATATCCCCCAAATTCTAACTCCACATAATTTGAAAAATATTGGTTGTAGGAAACAAATTTCAGAAATTAAGTTTAGGACATGGAATAGCCCTATATACAACTTTTCATCAAAATCTGAAACATAGTAGCTAAGTGGGTGTCATGATTTCACCTGGTATGCCCCTATATACAATAACTGATATGTCTATCTATAGTATAAAAAAAATTGGATTTTGATGGTTTAATTGCATAAAAGTTAGTCTAATTTAATTTAATTTAATTCAGATATATTTTGTCTTTAATTTTAATAGAGTAAAAATTAAAAATACTCTCCTGTCGCTTATCACTAATATTACACTATCTCTGTCATATCCAATTTTGTATATAAAAAACTGACAAAAAATATAAAATAAAAATTCAAAAATTTGTATAAATATTGACATTTATTGGTTAACAGTGACTGGAAACCTTTAATTATTACAATTACTATGTGCTTGCATACTTTAACTGGATAATTCAGGTTTCATTGGTAATTTTAAACACCCACCTAATAACTAATATTTGAATTACTCTTATTTTTACCTAATAGGCCTAGTTTGCTTATAACTAGGAAAATTGAACTTCTCACCTTTGAACTATGTTGGATTTCAGTCTTCATTCTTACGACGTTTCCGTCCACCATTTTGTTTATGAATGTTAGCAATGTTTACATCACTTTCAAGATGATTCCATTCATTTAATCTGGATACTAGAACTTCAGTCTGAGTTTTTGTTAGATTTAAATCTCGGACTAGATCTTTAAGTTTTGCTTGTGAAATCAGTTGTGGCTCTGTTGAAGAAACTGATTCTTCAACTTGTGGGTCATCGTCAATTTTCTCATCTGCTGACTGTTCTTCTTCAGTTGGAGAGTCTGAATGTTCAGAATTCTCTTCATCTAAACTCCAAGTATGTGGAGGTTTTGGAACTGGACGTTCCTTACTATGTTCAATAGGACGTACAGCAGATGGTAAATTTGGGTACTGTACAGTGTGTTTGGACTTGGGTGAAATGCCAGCTATCTTGGTATTGCAAAAATAACAATCTTTGGTATGGTCTCTTGGTTCTTTCCAAATCATTGGAACTGCGAAACGCATTTTTTGTTTTTCTCCCTTCAACCAGCCAGTTAACGATATTGCACAAGTTGAACAGCATATGTGAGGAGCCCATGACTTATCCTGATTCTTAATTTTAATTCCAAAATAAAGCTCATAAGCTTTTCGCAGCATTGGAGTGATATTACGTTTCTGTGATTTAAAAGTTAATTCCCCACATGCATAACAAAAACTGTTGGCATTATTTACGCATTGTTTAGACATTATGCTTATAATTGCAACACTTTATGACTTAAAAATTTTATGGTATGAGGTGTACAGAATGCAATCACTTCAAATAACAGTAGGCTACTAATAAGTAATGAATATAGTTTCAAATTGAAATCTAGTTTTTAGATCTAATAAAAAGAAAAAAAATTTTCTTGAATGTTTTCTTCACAACCATTATATATATATATAATATTAATATTTATTATATATATATATATATATATATATATATATATATATATATATATATATATATATATATATATATATATATATATATATATATAGTCTTGATAAGCCCATGTGGCTCACGTGTCTGTTTTTCCCTATATTCCTATAAAATAAATGAGAGCATGAGCTTCAAACTCACTTTTGGAGTTCATCATTCAAGTAATATGCTTCAAGTATTAGTATTTCACCTTAATGATGATATCCGGATGAGAGTTTGAAATCCTTTGCTTTTCTTTTTAAAACTAAGTTTTGTAATAAAGTTTTCAAAATTCCATGAAGGAAATTTCTTATTTTACTATCCATGCATAGTTTTATTTATATATATATATATATATATATATATATATATATATATATATATATATATATATATATATATATATATATATATATATATATATATATATGACTTAAGCATATTTCTGATCTTTCAATAGTGATATCACTTAAAATCATTTGATAATCTGTGTCAAGAATTTATATTTTTTAATGATTATCATACTAGAGTGAATTTAGGTCTGTTAATATTTTTATTCAAGTTAAAAAGTACTTTTTGTTAAAAATTCGACAGTAATACACTGGTGTCAATATTTATTAGTACTAGCAAAATCATTATTGTTTGGATTAATTTTAGATGTGGTTAGTATTTGGGAATGCTCTATATTTCAAAGATCAGGAATGGGTAAAATTGTTGAAAGTCGACATTTAATTGTTAAGAAAAAAAAAAAAAGGGGAGTGAAGGCTAATATTGGTTACGTTAGGTTAGGCTATATTACATTTCATTAAATATTAAATTATATTACAGCTAATTATCATTACTAAGGTCATGTTGAAAATTCCTTCATTGAGAAGATCACAATTTTTTGTAGGATACTCAGCTAGTTTTATGTGGTTAAGAAGCTATGCACCAAATGCATAATATCAGTATCTTTCTGGAGTAATTTCAAAATATATATATATATATATATATATATATATATATATATATATATATATATATATATATATATATATATATATATATATATATATATATATATATATATATATATATATATATATATATATATATATATATATATATATATATATATATATATATATATATATATATATATATATATATATTATTTTCCCCCCCAAGAGAAACTATGTTGTTTTAATATGTTTCACAGATGGCTTGAAAAATAATGAAAATATAGGAAGTTCTTTATTATATGATTTACTTATGCAGTTTTTATTACATCATAGATAGATATTTACTGCAGAAGCTAATGTAGTTTATAAAGAATTAAATTGTCTAAAAGATAAGGCACATTCTGCTTGGTCATCGCATTTGGAAGTGTAATTAGTTGTATAATGTCATTAGTTAGGTTTACTAAGAATATGTAGGGGCTTAGTTTTAGTTTTATATTACTTTGCAAGAATGAACTGATAAGTTGATGTTTTATATTTAGACTTTAGCAAAGCTTATAAGGCTGATGCAAAATTTGTCATAGTATGGTAGGGACTGACCAGGGCTGGAATTTTGCTGACACCAGGGCCAGAGGTAAAGAGGTTAAAAGCACTGAAATTTTAGGTTAAGAAAATTAGATATAATTTTAATTGAGATTTATTATAAGGAAGGAGTAGAATAGTTAACATTCATTTAAATTAATGATTATATGCCTTTTTGTCAAAAAAAAAAAAATTCAGAAAATTACAGATTTTGAAGTTTAAAAAAGTAAAAAAAAAATAACATTTTTTTTTCAAAATTCACAATAGCAACTTATCAGGTTTTCTTAGTTAAGACCTTGAGTTAAAGTTTGAAAAAATGTAACAAAATTATCAATATAAACCTGTATTTATACATATTGTTATATTTTATTGCTGTGTATGAAACTTGTATCATTTAGCTAAATTTCAAAATTATTATTTTGTTTATACTTTCAGTCACCATGGCTGAAAGATCAGCTTCAGCAATATAGGAGTACTTTACAATGTTTCAGGATAGGCTCAAAAATAACTACGGTAAATGTAACTTCTGCAGCCAAGAAATTAGATGAAGACCTCCGGGTGCCCCAAGTAAAACTTTTTTTAACCAAATTTTTATGGGGACATCCAAAATTAAAACACAAAGATGAACATTGCTATTTAAAATGATTTTCTTTTTCATTATATATTTATATTACTTTTTCATAAAGGGTAAAAGTAAACGTAGATTGAATTTTCACATATTTATATTACTTTTTCATAAAGTAAAAGTAAACAGATTGAATTTTCACATATTTTGACTATATTTACATAATAAAAAATAGATATCATACTATATTGAATTTTTATCCCCACAAGGGTCTATCAAGACTGTCCTAGTTAAAAAAAAAAAAAAAAAAAAAAAAAAAAAAAAAAAAAAAAATTTCCCCATGCAAATATTTATCAAACCAACCAAATTTCCCATACAATATACAGCTTATCAAGCCATAAATAAATGGGTCATCTAAACTCAAATCTCAAATACAAAATCGCCGATATCAAAAGGTAATGTCAAAAATACTCATTAAAATACATTGCCTTAAAAGCAGAGTCATACCATACCTTGATCATCTATATATTGATCCAACCTTTTCTTAAAAGTTAAAAAGTTACTATTAATATCTTGTGGTAAACCAATCCAGAAATTAATTATTCTATTGCTGAAAAAAGACTTTCTCAGACCTAGATAGTATACCTTCATTTTTCTATGACCCCTGGTAGGCCTATTAGGTTTAGTTACTCATATCTACATCAATCACTGAAAAGATTTTGAAAATCTGAATCATATCACCACTATGATTTCTTTCTACAGTAAACATCTAGTTTTTTAAACCTATCCTTGTAACTTTTTTTTTTTTTTAAACCAAAAATTATCTTCAAAAATCGCAAAACTTCATGATAAAGTCATTCTCCTGTGAAAATTTGAGTGTTTTTGCACCTAAAGTAAGGAATAGAAGTTTTTCTTCCAAATTTTTAGGAAACAAAGTCATTTTGTATTCATAAACAAACTTCATAATTTAGTGGCACACCATTTTCATAATGGCGTTTTCAGACCATTTTTTTGTGCATCTTACGATTTTCACAATAAGTGTTTTCCAAAATATATATAGTAGTTGGTTTCAATTTAAATTCAAATGCAAAAGGGTTATATTTACCAATTTTGTCTATGAATCTCACTCCATTTCCATCTCACCTACTATATATATATATATATATATATATATATATATATATATATATATATATATATATATATATATATATATATATATATATATATATATATATATATATATATATATATATATATATATATATATATATATATATCGTAAATCTACGGACGTGACGTCATTTTCGCGCGTAAATCTGGGTTTTCGCGCCAAAAGTAACGAATAGAACGCCGTTTTTTCTCCCAAATTTTAGAAAACTTATTTAATTAAAACTTGAACGAAAAAAAAATTTAATATTTGATAAAAAACCGGACGAATAGATAACAGCTTATGCGAATCGTAAGATACTCAAAAAAAAAAAAAAAAAAATGTCTGAAAATGCCCTTAGGAAAATGGCGCGCATCAAAATTTTTAGGAAGTTTGTGGACCAATAGAAAAGGGGTTTTAGGAATATGCCTAAGGTCTCCAAGAAAACCTGTTTTTTTCTTATAATAAAAGAACTTTTATAAAGAAATTAATAAAAAGGTTAGGTTTCATGTCAATAACAGAAGAAGCAACGCAATAACAATACTATGACAATAATATGATTAATGATTAAAATCTACTGATTGTAAATAAAGGCGTTTCCATTGTAGAAAATATTTCTAGCTAGTGAAAAATCGAATTTGTTTTATTCTGTTGGTTTTTTTGGTGCAAATTTGGAACCCAAATTAGAAGGAAAATTTACCTACATATTTTTTCTCTTCACTTTTTTATTATTAATAAATTATGAGATAAAAAGTCTAATAAATGGATTATTTAATGTAAATAT
>SEYY01023471.1:17500-27500 GCA_009176605.1 Armadillidium nasatum
CTTTTATTTGGGATAGAGAAAGCATAGTCGTTTTCAATTCTTCAAAAACTCAATTCCTTCGTTTGTCTAATCGATGTAATCTTTATCGTACATTTATTTGGGATAGAGAAAACATGGTCGTTTTCAATGCTTCAAAAACTCAATTGTCTAATCGATAAAGTTTTCCTCCTAATTATTTCTCAAACCTTGCCTTCCGCTTTCGTAAAATTCTTTTTGGTTTCCCTTCCTGGTATTCTCAAAAAGGTTTGCGGTTCCTTCACTTACCATACAAGCTTCTAAATGGTTGGGCATTCTGAGTCTTCTTAAAAAAAAATTTTAATCGCCCCATTTCTTGCTCTGTACTCGCACCTAAGATCGTCCTGACCAATTCTTAAATACGCTACACTTATACTTCACCACTACTCCTTCTCGTATAAGTACACCATTTTCCCTTCTATCCGCAATTCTGACCACAATTTTGTAACTCTTGAGTATAATACTTTCTCTTCAGAAGTTGGATTAGATATAATATGTTACCTGCCTAAAAGGTACTTTCTGGCACTTTAATCGGGGTAATTGGGGGGGGTGGTATTGCGTCGCTTCTACGCTAACTATTCTTGGAATGAATCCTGCTTTGACACTGGTGATGTTTCTGTGTCCACTGAAAAAAATGGGGGCCGTGATCGATGATGGGGTGAGCAGGTTCATTTCTCTCTTCAACTAATCTTTCTCTCCCTAAAATTCGTGGTTCGATATCGAATGTTGTCGTGTCATTTAGGAGAGAGAGAGAGAGAGAGAGAGATAGCGCTTGGAAAAACTCTCTTCTTCTTATCACTCGTACTAAATTTCATTAAGCTCGGAAACGTTGCAGGGATTTTCTTCGACGAGCTAAGCGTACTTTTACTAAAAGGAAGTGCGCCGACCTCCTTGGTTCTCCTACTAATAAAAAATTTCTTGCTTTCTGCCAAGATATTTCAACTTCTGCAAATCTTTCTTTTTCCCTCTTCACTCTGATAGTTCTGTAGCCAACACTCCTGCTGAAAAGGCTAATCTCTTCGGTCTCTTTTTTTTTTCACCTAATTCTACCTTGGACGATTCCGGCATTCCTCCTCTCACTCAATCTCTCTCAGAAGACCCATGTCTTTACCTGTGATTTTATATCGTCAGGTGCACGGAATTCTAAAATCTATGAACGTTAGAAAGGCTAGTGGCCCGGATGACATTCCTCCCCATGTTTTGAGAGGAGTGTTCTTCCGAGCTGACGCCTGGTCTCCTTCAACTCTACTCTCTATGCCCGAATACTAATACTTTTCCTCAGTGTTGGAAACATTAATATGTTTAACCGATCCCTAAAAGGGCAGTAGTTCTGAACCTTCTAAATATCGTCCTAATGGTAAACTTACTTGTACTCTATCTAAAGTCTTTGAAACTACCCTTAATTCAAATTTCTTGGATCATTTGGAATCTCATTTTCTTCTCGCAGATCATCAGTATGTCTTTCGACTCTCGAGGTCTACTGGTGACATATTTTCTTATCTTACTGATCTATGGTCTTCTGTCCTTAGGGAGTATGGGAAGTCTTGTGTGGTGGCGCTTGACATATTCAATGCTTTTGACAGGATATGGCTTGCATCACTGCTCTCTAAGCTCCTCTCATTTGGGTTTCCTCCTTCTCTTTGCTTACTCTTGTCTAGTTTTCTCTCAGACCGTTCCATTTCAGCATATGTCGATGGAGTGAGCTCTTCCTCTTTTTCTGTCAACTGTGGTGTTCCTCATGGTTCTGTTCTATGTACAACTTTATTTTTACTTTTCATTAACGATCTTCTCAGCTCCAATTTTAACCTTGTTCATTCTTATGCCGACGATTCAACTCTCCATTCTTCTACGCATTTCAAATCAGCTCCCTCTTTTTGCTTCTAGAGTTGCTTCTCGTCTTCAGCTTTCCGATTCTATTTTTCGACCTGGAAGGGATCTACCTGTGGGGGTGGGACCACTTCTATCTTGTGAAATTCAACTCTAAAAACTCAATTTCTTCACATCTCTCTCTCTCTCTCTCTCTCTCTCTCTCTCTCTCTCTCTCTCTCTCTCTCTCTCTCTCTCTCTCTCTCTCTCTCTCTCTCTCTCTCTCTCTCTCTCTCTCTCTCTCTCTCTCTCTCTCTCTCTCTCTCTCTCTCTCTCTCTCTCTCTCTCTCTCTCTCTCTCTCTCTCTCTCTCTCTCTCTCTCTCTCTCTCTCTCTCTACTTCAGATAGAAAGTTAATTTATATATATATATATATATATATATATATATATATATATATATATATATATATATATATATATATATATATATATATATATATATATATATATATATATATATATTATATATATCTAGAATTATATTCTAACATATTGTAATAAGATCTAATTCTAGCAAAATTATTCTAGAAACTTAGGACTAAAAATATCATTAGCGAGCGGACCTTTCTTAAAATTAAAATTGGCCTTGTTATTTGAATGTTTTTTTTTTAGGGATATTTGAGACTTAGGATAAATTCTTATAGTTTCAAATTAAAGGCCAACATGCCCCGAAAAGTAAAAGACTTTTTATTTATGTTTGTAGAGGTTTTTTTTTTTTTTTTTTTTTTTTTTTCTCATCATTTTGATCATAGATTTTAAACCATTTTATTATTTAGAAAGAAAAGGGGGAACAGGAGTTGGGGTATTTATTCATTGGGGTGAATAGGAAGATGGGCAATAGGGGTAAAATTTAAAGATTCAATATCCTTTCTTAGATACCCTTTCCTTAAGATACCCCTATGAGGGTACCAGTAATGACACTTGGGTTATATTTTGAAGATGAATTAGATATAATATGTTAAGAAATTTGTGTTTTAATAAGCTTTTAAAATGGACTGATATTATTATTATTATTATTATTATTATTATTATTATTATTATTATTATTATTATTATTATTATTCACGCATTGCTTAATCCTAAGTACCACTATTATAATATTTTTCCTCTTCAACATCACTTTTATTCATTAATTTTCTAAAGTCACCCTTTATAAATAGTGTCAAAGAAAACTTGAATAAATTCATTGAAAGAAAACGGAGAAATTTTTTTTTTTTTTTTATCCATTTATTTAAACGGACGCATTCCATTAAAGTGTTTAAAAGAACGCAAATTCTTTTTTTATTTTCAGCGTAAACTATTTTAATTTATTTATTTAATATTAACAAAGTATATTTAATAAAAATAAAATGAAACTATTCATGAGGATATTTAAAAAATAAAACTTTTAGGTTTGTTTCTTTTGCTATATATATATATATATATATATATATATATATATATATATATATATATATATATATATATATATATATATATATATATATATATATATATATATATATATAATATATATATATATATATATATATATATATATATATATATATATATATATATATAATAATATAAATTATATTATATCATAATTAATGTTAAAAAATAACCTAAAATATTATAATTTTCAATAGAATTAAAAATCGAAATAAAATTTATGGAATTCGGTTTCTAACAAGGTTTAATACGCTGCAAAAAATTGTCCTAACGAATCCGTTGGGACAAGTGGCAAAAATGTCACAACAAATTTTTTCAGTTATGTTCTTATTAGAAAATAAATCGGTGAAGTGACTTTCTTATGCTTAACATGTCTTTTCTTTCTATTGAAAATTTTACTGTGATATTTTTTTGCCACTTGTCCCAACGATTCGTTAGGACAATTTTTTTGCAGTGTACTAATAGAAAACCTGCGACTATTTGTATCGCACTCAACAATTTTTTTGTTGCGACATTCACAAACACTTGAGAAATTTGTTGAGGTATACATCGCATTTACTCAGAAATTTGTTGACTCAAAGACATACCCAACAATTATTTTCGACATTCACAAATATTCCAGCAAGTAGTTGCAATATAAACGCACACACAACAATTAGTCGAAGCGTACACGTACTATGCATATATATATATATATATATATATATATAATATATATATATATATATATATATATATATATATATATATATATATATATATATATATATATATATATATATACGCACACACAATGTACACATTTTGCGAAACATATACGCACACACAATATTAGGTGCGATATACACACACATATGCACACATACACACACACATCAATTTTTCCCACAAATAAACATTCAACAATTTACACAAACATACGAAGGAAATTGTGTAAAATAGAATAAACATAATGATTAATATTTAAATATTAGAACCAGCTTAACCTAACTAACCTAACTTAACAAAAACCTAACCTAAAAAAACCTAATATTAAAATATATATATATTATATATATATATATATATATATATATATATATATATATTATATATATATATATATATATATATATATATATATATATATATTTCGTGTGTGTGTGTGTGTGTGCGAGTGCACCAGAAACACTACCCAAGCATTTGAGGCAGTTGAAAAAAAAATACAAATTAGCCCCTTTCATATATATATAAAACTATTTATAATACAAACTTATGGGCATGATTAATGCCCCGATTTTAGTGTTTGGGCATGAAATTCTTTAGCATTTAGATCTTGGTATGTTGAAAGAGGGGAAATGTTTAAAAGGACCCCTCTTTCAGGAGTAAAATAAGGGGACAATGGTATGCTTAGGAATGTTGCTTCACTCAAGGAGTTGCCAACTAGGAATTTTGTTGAATACGTTTATTATATTTATTTCTTTAGCCTATATATATATATATATATATATATATATATATATATATATATATATATATATATATATATATATATATATATATATATATATATATATATATATATATATATATATATATATATATATATATATATATATATATATATATATATATATATATATATATATATATATATATATATATATATATATATAGGATGTTTCAAAATCACACAGGAAAATGGTAATAGCCTACTGAATACCTTATATGTATTTTAAGAATCTAAATAGGTTGCCAACTTAGGTCCGGAAATATTTTTCGTTTTAGGATTTATAAGATTTTTTTCAGTAGGATTTTTAATAAGATTTCAATGCAACGAAACAAATATATAAGAATTATTATCATTTTTTGAAGCGTATCTTTGTATATTAATAAAAAAAAAAAACTTCGTCCCCCGGGAATGGCTTACGTCCTTTCAGTGGGATTTTTCGAGGAAGGTCCTTGGGTTTCATGGGCCCATGGCGGATACCGCTGGCTGGGTTAGGCCTATCGCGGATACCAGGGATTATTTCCCACCAGTGACAAGAGCACTTTACCAATATACTCGTTTAACGACTGAGTCATTCGCAGATAAGCGCAAGGAGAAACTGCTTACATTTCCCGCCCCGACCAGGCCTCGAACCCTGGTACTCTCGCTTGCTAGGCGAGTGCTCTACCGCTGAGCTAACGCAGCCGAATTTATACTATCTTCTTAATTTAAATGTTCAAAACTTTGTACGTCTGTTTATATATACCCTATGAGCTATACCCTTCAGAATGTCTTTATATTGATACCCCAGTACGTCCTTAAATTTCTGGTATAACGTGTAACGTTTCATTCGTTGCCTCAACTCAATCGCAGACAAGTTTCTACAAGATTCATAAGTAGATGAAATTACTCTTTAGATTGCGTCATACGGTAGATGTACACAAAGTATAGATATAGTAAGTAATGAAATTGAAAAGCAGTTTTACCTGCCCTAAATTTTGACGTAGGTCGTTAATTTCCAAATTGAAGTAAACGTTAAAACGCGGAAGTGACGTCATCCTATTTTCGATTGAGTAATCATATACTGAAATTGCTTGATATGACGTCATCGAAATTCTCACAGTGCCGTTATCCAGATTTTTATAGCATTGTACTTCACTACTTAATTTATACTTTGATGTAGATTTAAATCATGTTATTGTGTAAATCAAACCGGTGTGTGTGTGTGTGTGTTTGTCTGTCTGTTTCTGTCTCACCAGTCACCAAGAACGGTTTCGATTGGATGTTAATGAGTTATGATACTAAACATCTCTGCTACTGATGTTAATTGAGGCAGCGACTTACATATTTGGCAGTTTGGGTTCTAAATTTTTTTTTTAATTCTCTGTGAAAGCGTGTTTGGAAGTATGTCTCGTCCTAATAAGGAATAACCATCAATGCTATGTTATAGATGTCCATAATAGGGAAGCAAATACTGCCTTCTTCATCCACGAAGAGATGTTTTGCCATTTTTATGTCTCAAACTGTGTTTAACTTGTTTGATTTCTCTTGGAGTGATCGCTGCTTTGGGGGTTTGGAGGGAGACCGTCGGAATGCTCTTGATAATAACTGATGTGATTTTTTATGGTTTATGGAGGAGTACAATCCCTTTTTCTTTCCCATTATAGACTAAGATAGATCGTAGTTTATACCTTTGATTGTTTTCGTGAGATGTCGTAGGGAGATCGCCTTCAGAAATTACTGTCTACTGTCCCATTTAAGTTCAATAATCTTACACTCCTTGTATTCTATTTTGAAATAGAGGAAAATCTATTTTCCCGCCTTAACCAAAAACCTAAAGTCCAACTCATTCTCTCAATCTTTTACCAATGATTCTGTTCGAGATCATTCCGCAGTGCTGTTCCTTCTCCAATTTCAGCTCGTTTATGTCAAACTTTGTAGTTTCTTCTAAATATGTGACTCTGCCCTAACAAGGTTTAGTATCACTGCAAAAATTGTCCTAACGAATCGTTGGGACAAATGGCAAAAAAATGTCACAACAATTTTTTTGTTATTTCCTTATTAGAAAATAAATCGGTGAAACGACTTTCTTATGCTTAACATGTCTTTCTCTATTGAAAATTTTACTGTGATAGTTTTGCCACTCGTTTCAACAGTTCGTTAGGACAATTTTTGCAGTGTAAGAAGTATATGAGCTTTAAAGTTGCTCTATAATTCTCAAGACTGAAGTCGTTTTGAAGTTCCTCTCGGCTTCACACCATTGATTGCTGCGTAAAAGTTGTTTTCTGTCTTGGTATTGCATAGACATTGCATAACTGAAGATTTCCTGCAACACATTAATTCTGTAAAGAATGGTGGAGTCTAGGGCTTTTCGTCTACATCCTCCATCATCCTTCAAGGAGGTCTTGCGAGACTCTCTGATAACTCTGTGCTCAATTATACATATGTAGAACACACTTGCTTCTTCTTTAGTACACTTCCTTCCTCTATTTCTAGAACACATTGGTGTTATTAGTAGAACGCTTCCATCATCTAGTAGTGAAGCACACTTCCTTTTTCTAGTTGTGAAGCACACTTCCTTTCTCTAGTTGTGAAACACTTCTTTCTTCTGTTTGTAAAGCACACTTCCTCCCTCTATTTCTAGAACACTTTCTTTCTCTAGTTGTGAAACACTCCCTTCCTCTAGTTGTAAACCACACTCCCTTGCTCTAGTTGTGAAGCACACCTCCTTTCTTTAGTTGTGAAACACACTTCCTTCTTCTGTTTGTAAAGCACATTTCCTCCCTCTATTTCTAGAACACACTTTCTTTTGTTGTGAAACACACTTCCTTTCTCTATTTCTAGAACATTATTCCTCTATTTACCAAGCACATTTCCTTCCCCTATTTGTAAAGCACACTTCCTTCCTCTGTCTTTAGAGCACACTTCCTTCATCTATTCTTAGAGCACACCTCCTTTCTCTATTTGCAGAATACACTTTCTTCCTCTATTTCCTCACCGCCTCTAACTAATATTCAGGCTCCTGGAACCAGTGTATGTCGGCCATTAACTATATTTTCTAATTTTTTTCTTTCATCCAGTGCTCTTTTCTACCAGATGTTTTAAATATATATATATATATATATATATATATATATATATATATATATATATATATATATATATATATATATATATATATATATATATATATATATATATATATATATATATATATGTGTGTGTGTGTGTGTGTTTGTATTTTTTTAAAGTTTTTAAATTTAAAATACTGTATAAATTGAAATATTTTAAAATATACACATTTAAACATTTTACACACACACACACACACACACACACACACACACACACACACACACACACACACACACACATATATACATACATATATATATATATATATATATATATATATATATATATATATATATATATATATATATATATATATATATATATATATATATATATATTGGTGATGTGTATGTGACATCCGCATCCGCAGTTCATTAATATGCAATATCCGCATCCGCATCGGCGCAATTATTAAATGCGGATGTATAAAAATTTTTGAAAGTTATTAATTTATTGTTTAATGTTTTTATTAACTTTTTAAATTGCATGAATAAGGAAATAATTAATTTTTCATATATATATATATATATATATATATATATATATATATATATATATATATATATATATATATATATATATATATATATATATATATATATATATATATATATATATATATATATATAATAAATCTTCCTTTCCTCCTCTTATTCGCTCTGATGGTTCTGTTGCTAACACTCCATCTGAAAAGGCTAATCTCTTCGGCCTCCTGTTCTCTTCTAATTCAATCCTGGACGACTCCGGGAATCCTCCTCCTACTTCTTCTACTCTCAGATGCCCCATGCCTTTACCTGTGATTACATTTGATCAGGTGCATGGGATTCTGAAATCTATGAACGTTAGGAGGGCAAGTTTTAAGGGAGTACGCTTCTGAGCCGGCTCCGTCCCCCGTTCAACTTTTCTCACTATTCCTCAATACTAGTACTTTCTCTCAGTGTTGGAAACGCGCGTTAGTCCAACCAATTCCGAAGAAAGGTAGCCGCTCTGATCCTTCTAATATCTCCATATAGCTCTCACTTGTATTCTGTCTAAGATCTTTGAAACCCTTCTCAGTTCTTATTTCTCAGATTGTCTGGAATCCCACTCCATTCTTTCTGATCATCAGTATGGCTTTCGACGTTCGAGGTCTACTGGTGATATATTTTCCTATCTCACAGATAAATGGTCTTCTGCCTTTAGGAACCATGGGGAGACTTGTGTGGTGACGCTTGACACATATTAACATTTGACCGGGTATGGTATGCGTCACTGCTTTCCAAACTTCTCTCCTTTGGGTTTCCTCCTTCTCTTTGCTTACTTATGTCTAGCTTTCCTTCTAATCATTCCATTTCGACTGTTTTTGAGGGGGCGACTTCTTCTTCATTTCCTCTCAGTAGTGGTGTTCCTCAGGGTTCTGTCTTGTTTCTTACTCTATTCCTACTTTTCATTAATGGTCTTCTCAACTGCTCATCTAACCCTATCCATTCATATGCCGATGACTCAACCCTCCATTCTTCTACTCATTTAAAATCTGCTCCTTCCTTTGCATCTAGAGTTGCCTCTCGTCTTCATCTTTCCGATTCCATTCTTGCAGATCTGGATAGAATTTCCCAGTGGGGTTGTCTCAACCTTGTGAAATTCAACCCTTTAAAAACTCGACTTCTTGAAATTTCCCTCTCAAAGACACCTCCTAACTTTTCCATTTCTTTCTTTGGTTCTCGTCTCTCCTCTTGACAGTATAAACATCCTTGGCCTTCACATAAACAAAAAATGTCTTGGAAACCTTGTATCACAATGTTTGCAAGGGTTGCCTCAAATAATCTGGGAGTTCTGCTGAGGATGCTAGATTTTTTTACTTCTTCACAGTTACTCTAATTATAAAAGAACCTCATCTACCCTTGTATGGAGTACTGCTCTCATATCTGAAGTAGCTCAGGTTTCACCCGTCTTTTGAATAGGGTTGAGTCAAAGGCTAAAATACTTATAAATTGTTGCGCTCTTTCTAATTCACTTGACTCTTTATCTTTGCAACGTGACGTTGGTGCCTTGACTCTTTTCTATAGGTACTACAGCGGCAAATGCTTGAGGGAGCTGTCCAC
>SEYY01023472.1:0-27448 GCA_009176605.1 Armadillidium nasatum
AAAAAAAAAAATTATTCTTTACAAATTTCATGACCTATAATTAATAATTTTTATTTTATAAGGTAAGTGTAAATAGAGCAGGATCAATAGCTGTCCAGTTCTGAGGAACTGCAGAATAGTAGGACAAGCCAAAATATTTTCC
Organism: Armadillidium nasatum; assembly: GCA_009176605.1. Classification (NCBI taxonomy): domain Eukaryota; kingdom Metazoa; phylum Arthropoda; class Malacostraca; order Isopoda; family Armadillidiidae; genus Armadillidium; species Armadillidium nasatum. The sequence continues at coordinate 143 of SEYY01023472.1, forward strand.
AACTATGCAATTGTGTTTAAGTGTTTACTATAACTAGCAAAATATTTAGAACACTGGAAACAATGACATGATAGATTTTGAAAAATAATCATGTATCTATCCTCTTAAATGATATTAATCAAATGAAAATGAACATGGATTATTTTTAACATCAGGATACCACTTTGTTATTAACAAAATTCATAGGAATACATCTTCCCACACATCCATGATATTTATCAAAAATCTCAACAATCAACAAAGCTTCTTAAAAAAGTCAATATTTCTTTGATAATCTCTCCCAAAATAACTTTGACAAACAAAAAATACAGACAACACATACATACATACAGCTACTCCTCAACCAGGTCTTAAGTCTGATACACAATGCTATCCAACACAAATAAAATACATCCTTAGTAGTTCAAAATAAAATTCTTATCAAGATGTTTTAAAACCATAACAACATAACACCTGTAAAAGAAAATTAAAATTTTTCCCATTCAAATTATACTAATCCTCCACGTTTCTACTTTCAATACATTTACATCACCCTCGCCTTTATGATCACAATATGGAAAATGCATCTACACTAAAAAAAAAAAAATAAGTATGTACATTGTAACAAAAATCATATTTTTGATGCTAATACTCCAGAAAACTTAAAATCCACTCCCAAGAAAGACATGACCTACTATAGCTCAAATCCAATGACAAATATGCTACCTTTACGCAACCCATAGAGACATCCACTTTCATCTCCCTCTAGTAGCCCTCCTCCGGCATCCTTCACAGGTGTCCCAACTATCTCATTCTTGCTGCATCTATCTTTTGAATTATTGGTACAAATCCCTATATTTTCTCTATTTCTTTTGCTTCTTATACTCTCCCTCCTTGTCCTTCCCAAACTCAACCGCAGCACCCTCATCCTGATCTTGAACCGCTCTTTCTTTTCTTGTTGTCGTACTACAAGTCTTCGCCCCATATAACAAAATTGGGCTCACAGTACTTTAAATATTACTTTCTTTACTCCTATAACTACACTTTTGTCAACCAAGACTGGGAACAGCCCTCTCACCACTCTTCCATATTTCTCTCCCTATTGGTGATTTCCAGCTTATTTTCTAATTTCTTTGTGAATACTATCCCCTAAACACTCACATCTCTCTACCCGCACCTGACCTCCTCTGCCATGCCACCTTCAGCAAGAGCTCCTCTCCCTCTCTCCTTCTTACTAATAATTACGGTTCTCTCTTTTTCCACTTTCACGCTCATTCCCGCCTCTTTTTAGTTTTTCAGCAAAACTTGTTATCTCTCTTAACTTCTCTCTATCTTGGCTTCATAAATATATTATATAGTATATATAATAATATATATTATATATAATATATAATATATATTTATATAATATTATATATAGTAATATTTATATTATATATAATGATATAACCCTTCTCAATGAAACAGAAATGCAACGAGAGTTCAGAAGAGCAGTGGTCCATTGTAGCTAGGTAATAGTATAGAGTGAGTTACGCAACAGTTCGACGGTCAAAAAAAGGAAAATTTGGGAAAGAAAAAGAAAAATTTAGTGAGAGCGAAGTAGTTGATAAGACGAAAAGCCTTGACTCCATCTTGTCAAGGAGAGGTGCGTGAGTGGAACCACCCCGGATGTGAGACGTACTCCATACAGGGGAGAACATGATCCCTATAAATAAGAGTAAGCAACTGGATTGAAAACAACTATGTTTTCAACTGGATTGAAAACAACTGAGTTTTCTCCGCCTCCATTTGAAATGCGCGAAAGATCAGAGATCAGTTACTCCAAGGCCACCATTCTAGGATCAATTAACTGAAAGGAATAATGAAGGGTGGACCATATGCATATTAATGGATGAGTAATGAAGCAATAGAGAGATGATTATTAATGAAAAGTGGAAAAGTGCTGGGGACAGGACAGAATACTGAGGAACATCACTATTAATAGATTTAAAGGATGAACGGTGGCAGTCTTCAACAGCAGCTATAGAGCGACCGGAAAGAAAATCAGAGAGAAGGGTAGATTTCTAAAGAGGGAACTTTAAAAATCAAAAATTTGTACCAGATCCTATAGAAATGTCCAGTGCGATAGCAAAAGATTCACCAAAATGCAGTAGAGTGGAAGACCAAGTCAGAGAGAAGGGAAAGATTACCAGTAGAGCATTTTTTTACTAAAGCCATACTGGCGATCAGAATAAGATTAGAGAATGAGATGTTCCAATTTTCCTGTTAAAGATAGATTCAAAACTTTAGGAAGAACGGTGGTTAAAGAAATAGGAAGGAGTTGGAGGTTGGGGGTTCCTTTCTTCGGAACAGGCTAAATGAGCACACTTTTCCAGCAAGAAGGAAGGTGAAGCAAAAACACTGAGACGAAATAATTTACCAAGGCATGTTGCATGCTCAGAAACAAGTTTTGAGAACCACAGGAGGGATACTATCAGACTGTATGCTTCTTAGTGTTACTTAAAAAAGCAGAATTACATCTTTAGTAGAAATTGCTATTAGGCATAAATGAATTGGATGAAAATGAAGGATAGAACAGCTCCGTAATCGTCTAAGGTAATAGAGGCAAAAGTTTGAGAGAAAAGTTCAGTTTAGAAGTAGGTAAAACGCAGTTGTGCCGTTGAAGATAATAGGGAGGAAAAGAGGAAGAAGAAAGCTAGAGTTGACATTTTTGCAAAATGCCAGAAAGAGCGTGAAGAAGAACCAGAAGATTATTGCATTTTCAAAGAAAGAGTTTTTGGTGTTGCAGAGAATAGTTTTGCACGATTCTGGGATGAAAATAAGTTGAATGAGTTTCTGGAGTTTGAAGACGAAGATAATCCCTGATGTAGCATCCCTACAGCGAATAGCACGAAACTGAGTTAAACCAAGGTTCGTTAGAATTAGTAAAAGGGAAAGAATATAAAATGGAAGCCTCCATGCCAGAGAGAATACTCAGTATGCGCTCGGCACACTCGAGGTCCCCTCAACGGAAGCAATAATATATATATATATATATATATATATATATATATATATATTATATATATATATATATATATATATATATATATATATATATATATATATATATATATATATATATATATATATATATATATGTGCGGATCGAATGCGGTATGCGGATGATGCGGATGCGGATATGTTATTGAAACGGATGGTAGATGCGGATGCAGGATTTAATTTTCGAAAGTGCGGATGCGGATGCTTGATGCGGCAATGCCCGATGCGATGTGAACTAAAAAATAAAAATATAAATATATATATATATATATATATATATATATATATTTTATATATAATTATAATATATAAAATTGTATATAATAATTATAATATAAGAATTTAGGGAATATTTAAATATAGTAAAAAAAATGACAAAAGAGGTTTTTTTATAGTAACTTAATCCCGTTGTTTACATTTTTTGAAGTAAGTTTCATTGACTATAGACGAATTGGTGAAACAGATTTTTGATAAAATATTCAAAAAAGAATAATTAATAAAATTAAATTTGAAATCTTTATTATTTATTACCTTAGACTCAACCTTATCCAAAAGAAGGGTGGAATCAGAACCATGCAAGGACGGATAAGACCCTGATATAATTGCAGTAACTGTTTAGAAGAATATAATTCTCGCCATCTAAACATAACTCCCAGCTTTTTAGAAGCCACCTTAGCAACCTTTGTGATATGATGTTTCAAAATCTTATCCTTAATTTAATCCATAAATAACATATTAAGATGGTAAAGGTACATGAATTATATAATTATATTTATATATATTAATATATATATATATATATATATTTATATATTATATATATAATTATATATTTTATATATTATATAGATATTATACCTTAGAGGGTTGTTTATCCTACTTTACTTACTTTTCATCATCAACCTGCTCAGCTGTACTTCTAACTCTGTTCATTCTAATGCCGACGACTCAACTCTCCATTCTTCTATGCATTTCAAATCTACTCCCTCTTTTGTTTCTAGAGTTGCTTCTCATCTTCAACTTTCTGATTCCAATCTTGCCAATATGGATGGAATTTCCCGGTGGGGCCCACAACCTTGTGAAATTCAACTCTTTGAAAACTCAAATTCACATCTCTCTCAAAAATACCTCCCAATTTTCCTAATTCCTTTGACGACTCTTCCGTATCACATGTGAACAACATAAATATTTTTGGTCTGAACATAAGCAATAAATTATCTTTGAAACATCATATCACAAAGGTTGCTAAGGTGGCTTCTAAAAAGCTGGGAGTTATGTTTAGATGGCGAGAATTATATTCTTCTAAACAGTTACTGCAATTATATCAGGGTCTTATCCGTCCTTGCATGGTTCTGATTCCACCCTTCTTTTGGATAAGGTTGAGTCTAAGGCTAAAAGACTAATAAACTGCTTTCAAACTAACCCTCTTTCTCTGTGAGGCGACGTTGGCGTACTCTCTCTTTTCTGTAGGTACTACAACGGCTGGTGCTCAAGTGAGTTGACCTCTCGCATTTCACCACCATTGCGTCGCCCTCACAGCACAAGGAGCGCCTTACTTGCACATGAACTTTGTGTGAGTGTTGCAAACTAAAGGCTTGACATTGTGGTACCTCCTGCTTTCCAGCCACCTCTGTTCTGTGGGATTATCTTTTTTTTGTTTTTCCTGTTGTATTTAAAAAACCTCTAAATGCTCTGTCTGTGCCTACCTGAGGGATCTACTTTAGGTTTGGGATTGGGTGTATTTTTTATCCTTTAATTATGCCCCCTCCTTGAAAAGAAGTGAGTGATGGTTATATATATATATATATATATATTTTTTTTTTTTTTTTTATTAAAAAGTTCACATCTCACGGGCATTGCCCTATTCAAGGAGAGGAACTTTCTAGGTAGTAAATACCTAGGATCCCGAAGTGGGATCGAACCGGCGCCCTCAAGCACGTGAGTCAATCACCCTACCGTTCGAGCCATATATATATATATATATATATATATATATATATATATATATATATATATATATATATATATATATATATATATATATATATATATATATATATATATATATATATATATATATATATATATATTATATATGCTTCCGTTGGAGGGGAACCTCGGAGTGTGCCGAGCGCATTACTGAAGTGATTCTCTCTGGCATGGAGGCTTCCATTTTATATTCTTTCCCTTTTACTAATTCTAACGAACCTTGGTTTAACTCTGTTAGTTTTCGTGCTATTCGCTGTAGGGATGCTACATCAGGGATTATCTTCGTCTTCAAACTCCAGAAACTCATTCAACTTATATTTCATCCCAGAATCGTGCAAAATCTATTCTCTGCAACACCAAAAACTCTTTTCTTCGTTGAAAATGCAATAATCATTCTGGTTCTTCTTCACGCTCTTTCTGGCATTTTGCAAAAAATGTCAACTCTAGCTTTGCTTCTTCCTCTTTTCCTCCTCTAGTATCTTCCAACGGCACAACTGCCGTTTTACCTACTTCTAAAGCTGAACTTTTCTCTCAAACTTTTGCCTCTAATTTAGCCTTAGATGATTCCGGAGCTGTTCCTATCTCTTCATTTTCTTCCAATTCATTTATGCCTACAATAGCAATTTCTACTAAAGATGTAATTTCTGCTTTCTTAGAGGTAAACACTAAGAAGACGTATGTTCTTGATAGTATCCCTCCTGTGGTTCTCAAAACTTGTTTCTGAGCATGCAACATGCCTTGGTAAATTATTTCGTCTCTGTCGTTTTGCTTCAACCTTCCCTTCTTGCTGGAAAAGTGTGCTCATTTAGCCTGTTCCGAAGAAGGGGAACCCCTCTCAACCCTCCAACTACCGTCCTATTTCTTTAACCACCGTTCTTTCTAAAGTTTTGGAATCTATCTTTAACAGGAAAATTTGGAAACATCTCAATTCTTCTAATCTTATCTCTGATCGCCAGTATGGCTTTCGTAAGAAACGCTCTACTGGTAATCTTTCCCTTCTCTCTGACTTGGTCTTCCACTCTACTGCATTTTGGTGAATCTTTTGCTATCGCACTGGACATTTCTATAGGATCTGGTACAAATTTTTGATTTTTAAAGTTCCCTCTTTAGAAATCTACCCTTCTCTCTGATTTCTCTTTCCGGTCGCTCTATAGCTGCTGTTGAAGACTGCCACCGTTCATCCTTTAAATCTATTAATAGTGATGTTCCTCAGTATTCTGTCCTGTCCCCAGCACTTTTCCACTTTTCATTAATAATCATCTCTCTATTGCTTCATTACTCATCCATTAATATGCAGATGGTTCCACCCTTCATTATTCCTTTCAGTTAATTGATCCTAGAATGGTGGCCTTGGAGTAACTGATCTCTGATCTTTCGCGCATTTCAAATGGAGGCGGAGAAAACTCAGTTGTTTTCAATCCAGTTGAAAACATAGTTGTTTTCAATCCAGTTGCTTACTCTTATTTATAGGGATCATGTTCTCCCCTGTATGGAGTACGTCTCACATCCGGGGTGGTTCCACTCACGCACCTCTCCTTGACAAGGTGGAGACTATGGCTTTTTGTCTTAACAACTCTTCTTCTCCCACTAATTCTCTCCAATCTTTTTTTGACCGTCGAACTGTTGCGTAACTCACTCTATACTATTACTAGTACAGTGGACACTGCTCTTCTGAACTCTCGTTGCATTTCTGTTTCATTGAGAAGGGTTTATATATATATATATATATATATATATATATATATATATATATATATATATATATATATTATATATATATATATATATATATATATATATATATATATATATATATATATATATATGAAGCCAAGATAGAGAGAAGTTAAGAGAGATGATAAGAAATTTTGCTGAAAATTTAAAAGAGGCGGGATTGAGCGTGAATATGGAAAAGAGAGAACCGTTAATAATTAGTAAGAAGGAGGAGGGAGAGGAGCTTGTGCTGAAGGTGCATGGCGAGGAGGTGAGGGTGGTAGAGAGATGTGAGTGTTTAGGGGATAGTATTCACAAAGAAATTAGAAAATAAGCTGGAAATCACCAATAGGGAGAGAAATATGGAAGAGTGGTGAGAGGGCTGTTCCCAGTCTTGGTTGACAAAAGTGTAGTTATAGGAGTAAAGAAAGTAATATTTGAAAGAATTCTGACCCCCCATTTTGTTATATGGAGCTGAGACTTGGGAGTACGATAACAAGTGAAGAAAGAGGAATTCAAGCATCAGAGATGAGGGTGCTGCTGTTGATGGTGTGAAGGACCAGGAGGGAGAGTATAAGAAACGAAAGAACAAGAGAAAGCATAGGGGTTGGACCAATAATTCAAAAGATAGATGCAGCAAGACTGAGATAGTTGGGACACATGTGAAGGATGCCGGAGGGGAGGGCTACTAGAGGGAGATGAAAGTGGATGTCTCTATGGGTTGCGTAAAGGTAGCATATTTGTCATTGGATTTGAGCTATAGTAGGTCATGTCTTTCTTGGGAGTGGATTTTAAGTTTTCTGGAGTATTAGCATCAAAAATATGATTTTTGTTACAATGTACATACTTATTTTTTTTTTTTTTAGTGTAGATGCATTTTCCATATTGTGATCATAAAGGCGAGGGTGATGTAAATGTATTGAAAGTGGAAACGTGGAGGATTTGTTTAGTATAATTTGAATGGGAAAAATTTTAATTTTCTTTTACAGCTGTTATGTTGTTATGGTTTTAAAACATCTTGATAAGAATTTTATTTTGAACTACTAAGGATGTATTTTATTTGTGTTGGATAGCATTGTGTATCAGACTTAAGACCTGGTTGAGGAGTAGTTGTATGTATGTATGTGTTGTCTGTATTTTTTGTTTGTCAAAGTTATTTTGGGAGAGATTATCAAAGAAATATTGACTTTTTTAAGAAGCTTTGTTGATTGTTGAGATTTTTGATAAATATCATGGATGTGTGGGAAGATGTATTCCTATGAATTTTGTTAATAACAAAGTGGTATCCTGATGTTAAAAATAATCCATGTTCATTTTCATTTGATTAATATCATTTAAGAGGATAGATACATGATTATTTTTCAAAATCTATCATGTCATTGTTTCCAGTGTTCTAAATATTTTGCTAGTTATAGTAAACACTTAAACACAATTGCATAGTTGGAAAATATTTTGGCTTGTCCTACTATTCTGCAGTTCCTCAGAACTGGACAGCTATTGATCCTGCTCTATTTACACTTACCTTATAAAATAAAAATTATTAATTATAATTAAAAAAAAAAAAATTTGTAAAGAATAATTTTTTTTTTTTTTTTTTTTTTTTGCTCTGACACATCTTAAAATTTTAGCAGTCCTTTGACTCTTTCCTAAAACTTGTGGACCTCTGCCTTCTCTGTATTCTTGCTTATGGAGATTATTTTTGTAATGTTGTTGGCTAGGTTATGTGATCAGATTTTGTTTGTGGAAAGAGTAAGTTATGGGAGAAATGATAAATGAGGAGAGTGAAAATTGTCTCTGTGAGATACTGAGATTGTGTCATGAGTTTGATAGATAGAGGAGGAGTATTTTTATTTCAGTATGACGATTCTGTTAGATAGTAAGTTTGTAGAGGCATTTGTCATTATTATCTAAACTGGTGTTTAATATTTTTTGTTAGGTGTCTTAAGACACTGTTAAAGGATATATTGAGGTAAGAGTATATTCTTCCTATCTACATGCCTGTATATATATTATTCTGAGTTTTAAGTAAAGTTAATGTTGCGTTGTTTTAAGTCTGCATTGAAAGGATGAGTTGAAAAAGATGTTAAATATTTTTTTTGTAATTAGCTATTCAGATCTGGTGCTGAAAGAAAGATCAGGAGGAAGGATATCTTTCTTGAGAAAGTGTTATGTGGTGAGGAATATTTGTTGCAAATGTAGCATGGTATATTTTTATCTAATTTTATTGTGTAGCTTTTTGAGTTTTTGTTTCTCTTCCGTTATTTGTCAACTGAATGTGGCTATAGCGAATATTCCTAGAAATAGAAAGGTCATAATTATGTCAAGTGAGAAGAGGAAAGATATAATTTTGAGTGAGTCAGCGTGTTTATAGTATATATTAAATGGGGTTGAGTTCAGATAGGCTTTCATCAAATGGTAAATTGATTAGTTCTTATTTATTGCATTTTAGTGAGTGTTGTTGTTTTGGCTGTGGTGTAGAATAATGTAAAAGGTGTGACATGACCAATTGTTGAGTTTAGTCTGTGTGATTGGAAAAGTTAATATTTTAAGTTACCAATTAATATGTGTTGCATTATAATAGATATTGAAGCCTTTTTAATGTATTGAACTTAGGTAACATAGCCAGTTCTTGACACCCTGATCTTTATGTAAATTTACTGTTTTGGCAATTTGTAAGAAAAGAAGTACAGAGGGAAGCAGCACACCTTCAGATTAATTATGAAATTGATTTTGAGGTAATGAATCATTCCCAGAAAATTTAATCTATCTCTTTCAGGAAAAGCATTTGCTTTTGTAAGTGAGGTTGTAAGGTTTCCTTGTATTGCAAATATTAATCAAACTGGAGTTCTAAATGCTTAAAAACACCACTTTGCCCTGCCTCTGCGTTTTTGGAACTTTTATAGGAGAGTTGGGAGGATATCAGAATACCTTAATCCCACTCCACAAATTGCAGAATCCATTTTAAGAAATAAAATCGCCCCATAAGAACTTTTTTTAGAACTCTTCCTTTTTTATAGATTGTTTTTTTTACTATAAGTTTTAAGATATTTGCCGTTCTAGAGAAATTCCAAAGTTTAATATCTCTCTCTTAAATTTTTTTTTATGCAGTTTGATAAGGTGTATCAAACTTTTTTCTAGTTATTGTTTCAGTAACTTTGTCTCAGGTGACGAACCTTGAAAGTGATTCTTACCATTCAGTAAATTTCTCTCGCTTCTGACATTAGTGTAGTTTGAAGAATTTTATTACAGCTCGTTATTTTTCTTACAAATTTTAAAATTTTAGGATGGGAGCTCCTCAAATTTCATTTCAAATTTGATATTCTTGTTGGTGTATTATACTAGCTAGTAAAACAATTAATTTTTGCTTTGCATAATCTTTTATCATCATCATCTACATACAATAACACACAATAAATTTAAATTTAAAATATTCAAAACAACTAGATACAGTCAGAACTTTCTTTACCAGTTTTGATGTTTTGATTTAAAATTAAAGTAACTTAGAATTTTATTAGAAACAAAATATATTCAGAAAAAGAGTTGTTTGGCATTAATTAGCTGGAAATGAAAGTTTAATATATATATATATATATATATATATATATATATATATATATATATATATATATATATATATATATATATATATATATATATATATATATATATATATATATATATATATATATATATATATATATATATATATATATATAATATATATTTTCAGAGCATTGGTAAGCTGAACAAAGATATGAAGGCCCAATTAGAATCTTGGGAAGATTCTGAAAAAGTCAGAAAAGAAATTGGTAAATTTTACATTCTAATAATCATAGTTTTGTCTCGTAACTCTTGCATAGTTTGCTGAAAGATTTTCCTCATGTGTAAATGTCTATCACATTGAACTGTTTAACCACTAAAGTCATTATTATTTTTCTTTGAATAGCCCTATTTATGGCTTTGATTTTCTCTCATTTTACTTTAATCATTGAATTAATTATACGATCTTGAACTATGATAGAAGAGTTTTGATATATATATATATATATATATATATATATATATATATATATATATATATATATATATATATATATATATATATATATATATATATATATATATATATATATATATATATATATATATATATATATATATATATATGATAGAAGTTTGTGTGTGTGTACGTGCGTGCGTGCTTGTGTGTTTGTTTGTTTATTATAAGAAGGGTAACTTTTTAGATTTGCCACATTTGTTTTAGATACTATTGAAGTTTTGAAGTTTAAGTTTCTCTTTCTAACCTTCATAATTTCAGTTATTGTATTAAAACTATTTTATTTTTATTTTCTTAACACAAAATTTTTTGTCAATATACTAATTATTTTTAAGAATGTTTATTAATTATATATAATATTACTAATTAAACAGAAGACCTTGAAATTGATGACGATTGTGAAAGTACACCAAAACATTCAACTAATTCTGAGTCTTCTGAAAACAATGAAGTATCTTCTGAAACCGTTGAAAATCTACCCAAATCTTCCTCCTTGGTTGAGAGAAGTCTTGAAATTGAGTCTCTTTCCTTGAGTTCTTTTAGTGATGAACTTGGTCATATCGATGATGATGATGAAGGCTCTATTGAGGTTCTTATGACCCCAGTAAGTTTGTAGTTAAATATTGTAAATCAAAATAAAATATTTTATTTCTTCATTTTCAGTTGCAAATAATCATAATTATTTCAATATCTTTTTTTTGTCGTATGTATTTAGAAATATATTTTTAAAGAAGTTGTAATGATAAATTATTGGGAGACTACCTTATGATGTTGACCAAAGGGCACAAGACTAACCTTAATTTACAAATTCTGAGGAAAATTTCAAAATCTTCAGAATTAACTAAATATTTACTATTCTTCAACAAAAGCTTTAAAACGCAATAAGTACCTTAATTAATAAAATCTTTTACTTGAATTAGGTATAAGAATCTCCACAGAGATTTTAATTGGAAGAATAATAACCTTTTCTTAAATTGGTATATTTTTTTATCTTTCAAGCACTTTAAGAATTGGAATTTGGTTTTGTATATTTTATGATCACTTTTCACTTCATAAGTTTGCCATAAAGTAGTTTTATACCAAATTTAATCATCCATGATTTTCTAAAAATTTCTGTCGTACTATGGAATAGGGTGATAATTTTTTACTATCTCTGTATGCCACGTAGAATCACATTGCAAACGTTTGTTAGCACTTTGTTAGACTTGATTATCTTATGAGCTGCACAATGACTCGCCTCTTTTGTTTCTAAGGTCCATGTTTTTTTCATTTAAAATATCTTTTCTAAAATTATGTAATGATAAATGCTTCTATTAGCATAGCTAGTAAGTGTATTTCACCAAAGTTCCTTTGAAAAGTCTTATCGAAATGTCAATTTGACAGGTTCTCTGTTTTGCATACCCAATATTTCTTCTTGGAATAAATGATCTATTTTAGTTTGTGCTTTTAAATTTTTATTCCCCATCAATTTAGGTATGACATATGTCAAACTTAAAAAGAAGCATCTACTTCCAACCGGTAGATTATCTATCACACCACGCATGAAATATTTTTATTTACTGTGGAGGTGTTTTTTTCACTAGTTTCTGAGTTTTCTTGACTTGTTCAAAGGTTTTTCTCTAAACAAATTCAGTTTTAAGTTATTTTTACATACTTTTTCGATCTTATATTACTTAAGATAAAAGTTGCAGCGTCTGGATTTTTCTGTACCTTTCAAGCATTTAAATGCTCTTGTACTTCGATTTTTATGTTATGATTAAAAAGGAGGACAAAATAATAAATACACTGATAAAAATGAAGCTGCTAACTTAACGAAGAAAGTATTTATTTTTTATTTTTAATATGTAAAATATAAGCATAAATCTGAAATATAATGTGCTTTAGTTAGGTAAATAAATATACTGTAGAAATAAGTATATTTTTCTGATAATGCACTTATGCTGTGTGGGATTACTGTCTATTTTACCTTAATAGTAATTTCAATATTTTTTTTGGTCTTTGTAACAACTTTGACAAATAAGTTTGTAAAAATCAGAACTTATTTTGAAATTTTTGGTGAAACTGACATTTTGAAATATTTTTTCCATTAATTCAGGGTACCCCAAATAATAGTTCAAGTTCTAAAACTCATTCAGATAGTGAAGACTCAAAAAATATTGAGGAGGAGGGTGATACGAAGATATCCTCTGTCAAAGAAGGTGAGTTGTAATTTTTATTTTGTCTGGGCTTTGTATGATTTTTATTTGTCATTGGTTTACGTCTAACTATTTTTAAAATAGTTTACTATATATTAATGTTTGCACCAGGACTTTTGCTTTTCTACCTAAGACACTGAACTCTGACTCTTCATTTTATTTTGTATCCAAATATAATGTGCTTTGGTTAGCTAAGGTGATGGTTTCGTAAAGTGGCATTTTACTACAATTGGAATCCTCTGCCAATTTTATAAAACTTGTATTTCCAAGATTTAGGTTTGATTGTTGTTGTTATGGCATTATGATATTTTTTATAGTTTACTTTAAAAAAAATTACATGCACTTCGTGCCCACGAATGCGGGGAAAAAATAAATTAAATGTAAACTAAGAAACCTTACTGTATTTACATTATGACTATTAATAATATTAATAATTATTTTTTATGACTATGAAAAGTTCCTTAATGCTATAAAAATAAAAACTGGTCTTATATGTATATAGGCAAATTTACATGTTAAAATCTAAATTTATAGATGTCCGGACGAATAGTTATAAATTTATTAAATCAACCTGTTACAAAATAGATACTCCCTAGGCAAAGAGTATTATTAATGATTAGCTTTTTGGAATGAATCAATTCTGCTAGATCCTTCTCTTCGCATCCCTAAAATCTACTTTTATTAATGTCAGTCTGAAAAAATTCAGTATGTGCAACTTGATATTTTCTTTATATACTCAATGTGTAAATATAAAAAAGATTTGCAAATTCATTGTTGAAATTCAATAATCCCATGAGAAACTTTCAGAGACTCATTGTTCATAAAAGCAGGATTGCATCTATCGTTCTTTACATTTAAACCTATTTCAGACTTATTTTGAGGCCTAAATCAGAGTCTTTATATATTTACCGCCTCCGACTCCACAGCTTAGCTTTACACTGTCTTCTTTGACACTGTGATATTTTTTTGATGACGTTTACTTGCATAATCTTTTATCACTATCATTATATTTAATATTTTAATATTCTTAAGTGCAACTTTTCCTACTTTAGAAATGGAAGCCATTTTCTAAAGTCTCGACGTTGCAAAGAGAGAATTGTTTTTTTCATGTTTAATTGATGCTAATATATGTAGCACAAATAGAACGTTGTTAAACAAACAATTTTTATTTTACTTTTGATCTATAACAGTGCTTTTCGTATTTTTATGTCCCAGGACTACTTTATACCCTCTCAATTTATTGAAAGCCCCAAATAGCTATTGTTAATGTGATTTTTGATATTTATGCTGATCAATATTTCCCATTTTTGAACTAAAAGTGAGCGTAATTTGTTTATACTTCAATTCATTTAAAATGATCCATTTTAAAAGTTTCACGGACCACAGTTTGAGAAACTTGTATAATATGCTGTTATGTATTAAATTAAAGTTTTAAACTATTAAACTAAACTTTCAATTTCAGGTGTAAACTTGGAAGAGATCTCCAGAATGAATAATTAAAGCCTTCTCCCTGTGATATATATATATATATATATATATATATATATATATATATATATATATATATATATATATATATATATATATATATATATATATATATATATATATATATATATATATATATATATATATATATATATATATATATATATATATATATATATATATATATATATATATATATATATATATATATATAGGCCACATCTAGTACATACTCTTCGTAACTATCTAGACATGCTAGGGACGCAATTTTATTCCATTACCCTAAACCCAATACACTCCTGCCAAACGGCATACAGGACCAAACAAGATTCAGACTAAAATCCCCACCTTCATCCCCAGTTCTATACTATAGCAATATTTACGGTACCATTCCACCACCCACAATTCTCTAAACAAACACACACACTTTTATCACTCAGAGATACCTAAAAATCGGCAACTGTGGAACCTCTTAAGCAAACACCCCCTAGGCATATTAAACTCACACAACAATCTCCTATACTCCCAAGATTGAGGTCAGGACGTCTCTGAAATTTACAGGCATATAAACACCTATTGTAATTGCACAACAGAACATCCCCAATATGCCGAAAATGTCGGCTAGAATAAGGCTCAACAGATCATTTACTCTTGAGATGCCCCACTTTCACAATACTCTTCACACAGTTTTGGACTACATCGCTGAGGAACATGTAGGTACTCCCAATCGACGTAGTGTAGCTCCTCAATTAAGATTTGACCAGGAAGTTAAAAAGTAATATATATATAATATATATATATATATATATATATATATATATATATATATATATATATATATATATATATATATATATATATATATATATATATATATATATATATATATATATATATATATATATATATATATATATATATATATACAGGGTGATTTACATCGATGTTTACAAATCTTTACAAACGGAAGGTGACATCATCACAATGAAATTTTATCGAATACATATAGTCCCGTTAGCCGCTCGTTTGTGCGATATCGAGAGTACAATTTGTGAATGAACCAAAAACCATACACCATAGATTATTACATAGCTGTTATGCCATTAAAATAGCTGATCAAAATGTAAGCCTCTCCCCCTCCCCCCTCCTGTCTTGGATACATTACCCGCACCGACGGACCATACTGACCTGCAACTGCCAGGTTCATAGTGTTCCTAATACGTCTTGCCTGTCGGTAATTCCCTCTCCAAACCAGTCGTTTTAGATGACTCCATAAATAAAAGTCACAAGTATTAAGGCCTGACGCTGTAAGTGCTACCATCGTGGGACCCTACAACGTGTGTTCGGCCATGACTTACATCAGACATACGTTATCCCAGTGTTGCCATTATCATCTTCAGCAATTGATGGTCAGCATACGGATCCTTCCTATGGAATATGCCACGTCTTTAACTATAGGATACTGTGTTTGTGTTATTCTCCTTATTGTTCCCTCGATATTTTAAACAGCGGCTTACGGCTCTATATATATTCGGTGGAATTTCAGTGTGATGATGTCTCATTCTATCTGTCGAAGTGTTTACATATATATATATATATATATATATATATATATATATATATATATATATATATATATATATATATATATATATATATATATATATATATATATATATATATATATATATATATATATATATATATATATATATATATATATATATATATATATATATATATATATATATATATATATATATATATATATATATGGTATTTGTAACTTCCCAGTTGCGTAGAATATCCAAAATTAAAACTGTCTTTATCAACAAAGTTTATCTACATTAGATTGACATTCGAGTCCTCAACTTGCCGATTGAAATTAAGTAAATGGCTTTACATAATTTGAAACACCTAGCAGGTCCGTTTAAAAATTTGCCTGCCACTTTAAATATTGTTTTTGGGAATATGGTTGTACAATCGCAATATGGTCGCTTTTCACGCCTGTAGAATAATCTGTAATATGACTATATATATATATATATATATATATATATATATATATATATATATATATATATATATATATATATATATATATATATATATATATATATATATATATATATATATATATATATATATATATATATATATATATATATATATATATATATATATATATATATTATTATATTTTTTTTTTTTTTTTTTTTTTTTTTTTTTTTTTTTTTTTTTTTTTTTTTATTATTATTATTGAATGCTGATTTGAAAATGTTGGGACTTGGAATCCTTATGATATGTTTGAAAATTTGATGACGTGATCAAGTGACTTATATCAACTCAAGTTAATGCCATAGCTCCATTCGCACACGGACACTTGAAAATTAACTGACCTAAGTTTATATATATATATATATATATATATATATATATATATATATATATATATATATATATATATATATATATATATATATATATATATATATATATATATATATATATATATATATATATATATATATATATATATATATATATATATATATATATATATATATATATATATATATATATATATAAGTTCTAACTGAACTTTTCGTGAAAAGAGTGCTGAAGCATATGAGTAATAGCATCTTCATCCAGGGGTGGTGGGAGAGGAAGGGGTTTGCGATTACTTGAAGATTTTATCAAATTATATTTCTGGCAGTAAGATACTATACCAAGCAGTGAACTCAGTTTCATTTATTTATATATATATATATATATATATATATATATATATATATATATATATATATATATATATATATATATATATATATATATATATATATATATATATATATATATATATATATATATATATATTGAAACTCTCTTCTATCATCAAGATTTGTTCTTCCTCTCTTTAAAGCCTCCGTCTGCACTTACCTGAGAGATTTGCGTTAGGCACGGACTTGGGTAGATTTTCTTTTGTATCATATTTCTTCCTCCGTCTTACAAAGCGGTTCAGACCATCAAAATTTGAATTAATAAAATACACATTATTTCCTATGCTACGTATTACTGAAGTTGTGGCACAATAAGTTTATGTATTTTCTTTAGTTCTTCTCGAGTTATGGGCGAAGGATTAAAGTCCGCCGCAATTGACCTTCATTGACTGATGTTTGTTATACAATCTTCCAAACTACTCCGCTTCATATTAAAGCTGGTGTTATAGATCTTTTCCTCATTGTATTCGTAGTCTTTTCATCTTCCCCCTCTTATGGTCATATATTCTTACTTTCCGAGAAAAATTCAGATTAAGTTTCCACTTTGCAATTTTAGATACATTCTCGGAATAATCCCAATCCACACTGGATGAGTTTGCCGTTATGTAATTACTTCATCACTGTTTTCCTGAAAAGCTCATTTAGATTGTATATACTCACTCGTAAAAGTATACTGAGATACTGAAGTAAATTGTCGATTGTGTGAGTATGACGTGAGTTACTGCCTCCACTCGAGTAAGTATGAGTCAGCTAATTTCAAAGTCGTTAAATTTTCTTAACATATATGGTTTCCTCAAGTCTGACTGTTTCCAATTAGCCTTAGATTTGTCTGAAGTCAATTCTGATAATCACATTTGAGTGTGTTAATATGAATATTTATCCCGTCTCTAGCATTATATATATATATATATATATATATATATATATATATATATATATATATATATATATATATATATATATATATATATATATATATATATATATATATATATATATATATATATATATATATATATATATATATATATATATATATATATATATATATATATATATATATATATATATATATATATATATATATATATATATATATATATATATATATATATATATATATTTTGTTACCATTTATACATTTAAATCTTAGATACTGGAACAGTTTTCATTGTGGACTAATGTTACTGTGATATATTTTTACCCATTGTGATTAAAATAGTCAGTTAATAAATACTCTTAAGATTTTGCATTTTTGGGCAATTTTTAGTTTATTTTGATATGAGATAAGCTGTCTAAAGTTTCTAGAAAAACTTATCCTTTATTGGGTTTTGAGTTACTATTTAAAAAAAATTTGTTAATTAAATGTGTACAGTTTTTAAAAAGATTTTAAGCATTACAGTTAGTTTTAATTATAATTGTTCTTGTATTTTTATATTTGATATTTTTTTTTTTTAAACTGATTTTTACAATTATATATAACATGACAATTTGCATTTTAAAATTGTAATAAATTATTTAATTATACAGTTTATTTTTCCTGAAATGCCAGGAATACCGTACCTTACCTTTTCTTCAAAAGTATTATAACTGAGTAAATTGTAATTGATAATTTGATGCGTATTCTGACAGTGATTAAATTTTAATTCTGAGCTACTTAAAATAATGTTTTGTTGGAGAAATGCAGTCTTTGTAGGGAAATAATTAGATCACTACCATTTTATATAGAATGTATATAATTTAAGTTTGTGTAACCTACATAATAACTCTATTGCTTTGTTTTTGGCCACCTTATGCGTAAAAGCTGGAGGCAGCCTGTTTCACACTGTACATTCAAGGAGAATGAATCAAAAGCCCAAATTAAAAGTTAACTTGTAGGGAAAATGGAATAGAGTATTGTTGACTTTACTAGTGAAGTACACGTAATATAAAGCATAGCAGTTAAATCTGGAGTGAAAGAGTTGGACAGAGTGAAATGATGATACTGTGGAATAAATATCGCACGAGCTAGGTTCAAAGAAGAAAAAAATGTGACAGAAGAGTTCGTCGTAATAGTGATATTATGATGAGAGTGATTGTCGAAAGTTAGCCCGAGCAGATTATTTTTCTAGAAGAAAAGCCTTATGCTCAAGATTTAAAAAATTTTTTAATTTGAGTAGAGGTACCCCAGTTGAGTGAAGTATACTCTGTACATGAGCATATGGCTAAAGAACACGCAACTGGGATGTTGTGAAGAAATTTGAAGGCGCCTCGGAACTCAATCTTATAGAAATGTTTATTATAATAAACAAGTGTCATCCTTCCAAGAAAGATCATACGAAAAGGAAATACCAAGAATGATTAGGGTAGACGAAGGTTAAGTTGTGTTTTCAGAGATGTTATATTTTTAAGAAATATATCTGCTAGAAAAATAAAGTACCTGAATTTTTGAGGCTTTGAAAACAAACCGTTCTCTCTCCTCCTTTAAAATGATGAAAAATCGGAGGACAGTTGTTCCAAACCACTCTCCTAACAACATGTATTAGCAGTTGGTTTACACGCCTCTCATAAGTGGAGAGAGAGTAGCCAGGGTTTGCACAGGGGGACCGACCCCAAACTCTAAATGCATTTTTTTTTTTTTTTTAATTTTCAGAAAATACTCTATTTTTCCCTCACGATTTTTAAATTCATTTTCAAATAAATTATTATTGCAAGACTTTTAAAAATATTAATTTATTTAAAGATAATTACAAAGCTTGTGGAAAGATATGTTATTTTTTCTCCTCTGGTGGGTAAAAGCCAGAGGCCTACTAATGTTCCACCAGAGTTTGGGGAAAGTCGGAAACATGGTCAAATCAAAGGCCGACATGACCTGATTCACGGCGTTTGAAGGTGCCTAAGTCATAGGAAGTTGGGAAAATAGATGAAGGAAGTGTTTTCCAGACTTTACCAGTAGAGTACATGTAAGATTGAGCATAGCGGTTAAGTCTGGGGTCAGAGAGTTGGACAGAGAAAGGATGAGACTGTGTAGAAAGACTAGTCGCACGAACTCTTCTTAATGGAGGAGGTATGCGACGAGAGAGTTCAGAAGAGCAGTGTCCATTGTAGTAGCGATAGTATAGAGAGAGTGACGCAACATTTCGACGGGCAGAAAGAGATTGGAGAGAATTAGTGAGAGCAGGAGAGTTGATAAGGCGAAAACCTCTAGACTCCACCTTTTCCAGGAGAGCTGTATGAGTGGAACCATCCCAGATGTGTGACGCATTCTCCATAGAAGGGTGAACAACACCCCTATACAGAGCAAGCAACTGGGGTGGTGTGAAGAAATACTGAAGGCGCCTCAGAACACCCAACCTCTTAGAAGCTTGTTTAGAAAGAGAGGTAATGTGATCTTTCCAAGAAAGATCACGAGAAAAAGAAACACCTAGAATATTAAAGAAAGATGAAGGTTTGAGTTGCGTGTTTTCGAAGAAGATATCGTAGTTGTGTGGAAGATTGTGTCGAGTAGAGAGATGGAGGAATTGAGTTTTTGAGGCATTGAAAACAACCATGTTTTCTCTGCCCCAATTTGAAATGAGAGATAGATCAGAGGTTAGTTGCTCCAAGGCCACCCTACTTGCCTCTATTAACTGTTGCTGGGAGGGGCGCCTTTCAAAATGAAAAGAGTAGTGAAGGGTGAAGTCATCAGCATAGGAGTGGATAGGAGATGAAGTAATAGAGAGAAGGTCATTAATGAAAAGCAGAAAAAGTGTTGGGGATAGGACAGATCCTTGAGGAACACCACTATTTATAGATTTATAGGATGAATGGTGGCCGTCTACAACAACTGCTATAGAACGACCAGAAAGGAAATCAGAGAGAGGGATAGATTCCGAAAGAGGGAAGTTTGGAAATTAAGCTTTGTGCTAGACTCTATCGAAAGCCTTCGATATGTCTAGCGCCACAGCAAAAGATTCACCGAAATGCCGAAGAGCGGAGGACCAAGAGTCAGAGAGAAGGGAAAGAAGATCACCAGTAGAGCGTGTCTTGCGAAAGCCATACTGGCGATCAGAGATAAGATTAGAAGAATTGAGATGTTTCCAAATCTTCCTGTTAAGGTTAGATTCGAAAACTTTAGAAAGAACGGAGGTTAAAAAATTGGACGGTAGTTAGAGGGTTGAGAGGGGTCCCCCTTCTTCGGCACAGGTTGAATGAGCGCACGTTTCCAGCAAGTAGGGAAGATTGAAGTAGAAAGACATAGACGAAATAGTTTACCAAGGCAGGGTGCAAGCTCGAAAGCGCAAGTTTTGAGAACCACAGGAGGGATACCATCAGGACCGTACGCCTTCTTAGTGTTCAGCTCAGAGAGAGCAGAAGTGACATCTTTAGAAGAAATTACAATTTTAGGCATAAATGAGTTGGAGGGGGTTGAAGGAGTAGGAACAGCTCCGGAATCGTCTAAGGTTTAATTTAAGGCAAAAGTTTGAGCAAAGAGTTCAGCTTTAGAGGAAGGCAAAACGGCAGTTGAACCGTCAGAAGATACTAGAGGAGGGAAAGAGGAAGAAGCAAAGTTCGAGTTGACATTTTTTGCAAAATGCCAGAAAGGGCGAGAGGAAAAGGAGCCTGAAAGATTATTGCATTTGCGACGGAGAAAAGAGTTTTTGGTATCTCGAAGAATAGATTTTGCACGATTCCGGGATGAAATATAAGTTGCGTGAGTTTCTGGAGTTTGAAGACGACGGTAATTCCTGAAGGCAGCATCCCTGCGTTCGGTTGGTAATCTGTTTACCTAAAACCTTGATCTGTAGGTTTTAATTTTTGGTCACCGAGATGGTCGTGTGGATTAAACGACAAGAATCGAACTTTCCGTGCTAAGGGACGTAGGTTCGAACCCAAGAGAGAATGATTTTTTTTTCGCCTTTCCTTCATAGATCTTTTCAATACTTTTGTATGGATGAACATCCTTCCCTAACTCTAACAACTCTACCTTAGCGGTTGGTCCGATTTCAGCTGAGCGTTTACCTTCTACATAGCCAACAAAAGCTCGAAAAGGGAGGGATCCGATTATAAAACAAAATTTTAATTTTTGACCGATGAAAATCAAATTTGCAGGGTACCTGTATATCAATGCGCTAAAAAAAATCGATTTCTGACGTTTTTCTGTATCTATAACGGTTTTAAAGATTTTTGGAAAATTTACCCCTGAAAATAGTGAATAGCGGGGAAAAACAACTGGTCGAAATGACCTGAAAATTGAACTGTATATTCACAAGTCTATTAACTACAAACTCTAGGATACGATTTTTGATATCTGCTTTAGAAAAAAAAGTTATATCAAAGATAAACTTTGGTTATATGTCCTTGTCTGTCCGACTGTAAGATTTTTTTTTTGGAAAATTTACCTTCTGGATTTTGTTATATTATTGGTCATGATGGCGGAAATATAAATATAAATGCTGCATAGGGCAGGACACAGAGACAAACAGCAGTTCTTATCTAGGCCTTTATTTACATGTATAACACAGTATAAGTCGTGCTACAATACACGAGATACAATCAACAGAATGAGAATGGAAATGTTTATCACATAGAACATAGTCTTTACTGAATCATAACAAAGAGTATTTTCATACAGTATCAACAATACATATACTTTAGGTTAATTCTAACACCCCCTCTTATGCTAAAGTATACCTCTAATGTTTTCAAATTTTAATAACCTACTTTTTGATACAGGTTTAGTAAATATATCAGATACATTGTCTTCAGACTTTACATACTTTAAATCTACAATACCATTTTGAATTTCATTCCTAATAAAATGATACCTAATATCTATATGTTTAGACCTTTAACTACTCATTTGATTTATAAAATTTAAAATCATAATTTATAGTACCTTTTAAATATTTTATACATGCTTAGCTAATTGTAAATGTGCATTATTTGGTTCATTCATATATTGAGATAAAAAGTTTACAGAAAAACATATATCAGGTCTAGTACAACTCATCAAATAAATTAAACTACCTACAATTTCTCTGTACAATTTACCATCTGTCAACAATTTTGAATCACAATACTTAAATTTATTAACACTAAGATCACTTGGAATTACATTATGATTACAGTTACTCCTTTTAAATTCACTTAATATTTTTTCAATATTTTTTGATTGTTTCATACTAATACAGTTATTCTCAAATTTCAATTTAATACCTAAAAACATAGATAGTTGACCCAAACCTTTCATTTTCAATTTATTTGGCAATATTGTTTTAACATCATTTAAAATAATAACATTTCTGGCACCAATTGTTATATCATCCACACAAATTATTAATATAATACAAATTTTACATTCTTCATCAACCTTAATATAAACACATGCATCAACTACAGATTTCACAAAATTTTTAGATATGAGAAAAGAATCTACAAAGTTATTCCAAATTCTGCCACATTGTTTTAACAAACATAATGATTTATTTAATTTATAAATTAAACTATTACCATTTACATCACTTTGTACATAACCTGCATTTAAAAATGTAGTTTTCACATCCATCTGATGAACAATAAATCCTTCTTGTACTGACAGTTGCATCAACATCCAGATAAAAAAAGTTTCTTGATAATCCAAATCTTTCATATGTGGGTGTCCTTTTGTCACACATCTTGCTTTGATTTCTTCTTCATCATTGAAATGGGCAATGTAGGACACATACCAAGTAATTTATTAGTAGATAGTGGAGCAACCTCACATATTTTATGTGATAAGTCAAAATTTATCAGCTTTGAAGAAATTGGCCGATGGTAGAAGAATGAATAATGCTGCAATTGGGAGAGGTCATGGTAAAGTATCAGTATGTGATGTTAATGGTAAGTGTCATAATATTTTATTGAAAAATGCTCTTTGTGTACCATAATATAGGCAAGATATATTTTCAGTGCAGGCAGCTGCGAAAAATGGAGTTTCTATAAATTTCTCACCAAAATCTGCTGAATTAGTAGCACCTGATGGTACAGTATTTAATATTAAGAAGACAGGAGGTTTATATTTCCTGAACAATATTGGTATTAAGAAAATGGGTTCTTATAGTTTGCAAGATTGGCATAAAATTATGGGCCATTGTAATGTTCAAGATGTTTTAAAACTTGAAAGTGTAGTAAATGGTATGAATATTATTAGTAAAGAAAATTTTGATTGTAGTACTTGTGCTCTTGGGCAAAATGACTCAGATTAGAAATAGAGAAGCTGAAAAATATACTACTGGTATATTAGAATTAGTATATTGTGATTTAGCAGGTCCTATTGACCCTGTTGCAAAGGATGGTTTTAAATATGCTATTTCTTTTGTGGATGATTATTCTGGTGCAATTTTTGTGTATTTATTGAAGAGTAAAACTGATACGATTGCTGCAACAGAAAATTTTTTGGCAGATATTTCCCCATATGGGACTGTAAAGAGGTTGAGGTCAGATAATGGTACAGAGTTTACCTCTGCAGACTTCAAATCACTCCTCATAAAGAATCGTATAAAGCAGGAATTTTCCGCACCGTATTCCCCACATCAAAATGGAAAAGTTGAGCGTACTTGGAGAACTCTTTTTGATATGGCTAAATGTTTATTATTGGAAGCTAAGTTGCCTAAAAAATTATGGACTTATGCAGTAAAAACTTCAGCGTATATTCGCAATAGGTGTTATCATTCAAGGACAGGTAAAACTCCTTATGAAAGTGATAACAGGAAGAAAATCAAATTTAAGTAATATGCATGTATTTGGATCAATTTGTTATGCATACTCACAGGAGAAAAAGAAATTAGATGCACGCAGTAAACAAGGAATTTTTGTTGGGTATGACAATGAAAGTCCAGCATATCTTGTATATTTTCCTGAGCAGAACAATATTAAGAAAGTAAGATGTGTTAAATTTACAGAAAAATTTGGACAAGAAGAAGAAATATCTGAATATGAATATGAATATACAAGAGCAAGGACTCAAGAATATGGATCTATAGAAGAAAATGAAAAAATGGAATCTAATAAAGAAGAATTAGGTGAAAATGAAGAACAGGAAAACAGATATCCTAAGAGACAGAGAAATAAGCCAAAGTATCTTGAAGACTATGATGATGATATGGATCAAAATTTATTAAATGTTAATTATTCTATGGATTATTGTTATAGAATGACAAGTGTCCCAAAATCTTATGAAGAAGCTATGTCAAGTTCTGATTCATATCACTGCAAGAAAGCAAATGATGAAGAAGAAATCAAAGCAAGATGTGTGACAAAAGGACACTCACATATGAAAGATTTGGATTATCAAGAAACTTTTTTTATCTGGATGTTGATGCAACTGTCAGTACAAGAAGGATTTATTGTTCATCAGATGGATGTGAAAACTACATTTTTAAATGCAGGTTATGTACAAAGTGATGTAAATGGTAATAGTTTAATTTGTAAATTAAATAAATCATTATATGTGTTAAAACAAAGTGGCAGAATTTGGAATAACTTTTTAGATTCTTTTCTCATATCTCAAAATTTTGTGAAATCTGTAGTTGATGCATGTGTTTATATTAAGGTTGATGAAGAATGTAAAATTTGTATTATATTAATAATTTGGGTAGATGATATAATAATTGCTGCCAGAAATGTTATTATTTTAAATGATGTTAAAACAATATTGCCAAATAAATTGAAAATGAAAGGTTTGGGTCAACTATCTATGTTTTTAGGTATTAAATTGAAATTTGAGAATAACCGTATTAGTGAATTTGGAATAACTTTTTAGATTCTTTTCTCATATCTAAAAATTTTGTGAAATCTGTAGTTGATGCATGTGTTTATATTAAGGTTGATGAAGAATGTAAAATTTGTATTATATTAATAATTTGTGTGGATGATATAACAATTGGTGCCAGAAATGTTATTATTTTAAATGATGTTAAAACAATATTGCCAAATAAATTGAAAATGAAAGGTTTGGGTCAACTATCTATGTTTTTAGGTATTGAATTTAAATTTGAGAATAACTGTATTAGTATGAAACAATCAAAATATATTGAAAAATATTAAGTGAATTTAAAAGGAGTAATTGTAATCATAATGTAATTCCAAGTGATCTTAGTGTTAATAAACTTAAGTATTGTGATTCAAAATTGTTAACAGATGGTAAATTGTACAGAGAAATTGTAGGTAGTTTAATTTATTTGATGAGTTGTACTAGACCTGATATATGTTTTTCTGTAAACTTTTTATCTCAATATATGAGAATAAACCAAATAATGCACATTTACAGTTAGCTAAGCATGTATTAAAATATTTAAAAGGTACTATAAATTATGATTTGAAATTTTATAAATCAAATGAGCAGTTAAAATTAATTGGTTATTGTGATTCAGATTGGGGTTCATCAGAAGATAGATTTAGTATTAGTGGTTATGGTTTTCAGTTAAAAAATAATGGACCTCTAATTTCATGGAAAAGCAAAAAGCAAAGGGTTGTTGCATTGTCAGTATGTGAAGCTGAATATATGGCAATTAACTTGCTGTATACAAGAAGCTAAATTTTTAAGACAATTGTTATTTGACATGCAGGGTTTTAACAAAGAAAGTGTTATTGTAAATGTTGATAATCAAGGTGCTATTTCATTAGCTAAAAATCCTATACATCACCAGAGGTCTAAACATATAGATATTAGGTATCATTTTATTAGGAATGAAATTCAAAATGGTATTGTAGATTTAAAGTATGTAAAGTCTGAAGACAATGTATCTGATATATTTACTAAACCTGTATCAAAAAGTAGGTTATTAAAATTTGAAAACATTAGAGGTATACTTTAGATTAAGAGGGGGTGTTAGAATTAACCTAAAGTATATGTACTGTTGATACTGTATGAAAATACTCTTTGTTATGATTCAGTAAAGACTATGTTCTATGTAAACATTTGCATTCTCATTCTATCGATTGTATCGTGTTGTTGTACCACGACTTGTACTATGTGTTATACATGTAAATAAAGGCCTAGGTAAGAACTGCTGTTTGTCTCTATGTCCTGCCCTATGTAATATTTATATTTATATTTCCGCCA
>SEYY01023473.1:10000-27500 GCA_009176605.1 Armadillidium nasatum
TCTATGTTATGAATATATTATTTTAGTATTATATATATTCAATTTGATTTTAAATTAATTTTCATTCTGTTAAAGTTTTATTTATTTTGAGTTAATTAACACTGGAACGGTTTGAGTCAATTGTCAAAGAGCTAAAATTCTTTTCTCCGGAAAAAAAAAAAAAAATATTTTGCTATAAAAGCAAATGTGTTGTGACAATCTGAGATTGTGACAGAACTAGCGATTGCGTCTAATATTAGAGGCGTCGATTTATTTAGTAGTCTATTATCAGTTTTATTTTTTAAAAGAGAGAATATCTTCGAAAATATGCATATATAGGGTATACATCCAATTTTAAAATTCATTTACACGGTGAAAACAGTTTTCATCTCCAAATTTTTACCTTTTGGAGTTTAAACTCTTATTGCACCTTTATAAGTTTCCGTTTTGTTCATTAAGAATTTGTTCTTGAATATAGAGGAAATGGGAAATGAAATTAACATGAAAAAAAGTATAGATATTTCAAGTGTACTAGTTTCATGCTCCACTAAGCCTCTACTCAAAAATGAGAACTTCCACTTGCACCTCCTGATCCTCCTGATCCTCCTGATCCTCCTGATCCTCCTGATCCTCACAGTCTGCTGCAATTCAAAATATAACTGCAGACCATTTTACACGCTGCCATCCTTCTCCCTGATGGTAAAATCATGACAATAGAGTGCATTCTGACAGGATCTACGTCCACTCCATCCTTTTTTATTAGAGGATTATAGTTATTGTGCATATATACATATATATATATATATATATATATATTATATATATTATATATATATATATATATATATATATATATATATATATATATATATATATATATATATATATATGTTCTCTATATTTTTATTGCTTTTTTACCATTATATGGTTACTGTATAAAATAAAAGTAAAAATCGAGCAAGTTTTTAATTTTCCTGTTTGTGTGTGTGCGTGTATGGTTTTTTACGAGTATGAAAACGAACAAACAAACGAAAAAGTTTATTTTAGGGTTTCGTATGGGAGAATTATATGAAGATATGCAAAAAAATTTACAAGCCTTCGCCACTCTATATTGTGTTTATTTCTAGGACACTGTGAAAATATTCTCCATAGGAAATCGCTTTAAATCCATTCCAAAACGCCACAAGGAATTATTAGTCATCCCATAAATTTTTTCCCCATAGGAAGATCATTTGGCCGGTGGGATCTTCAGATACTCCTACAAATTTTTTTTTGTTGGGTTGTGCTCTTAGAAAGTTATAAAGAATGTTGCAACGTATATAAGTGAATAAGAATTTTTATTATAGAAGAAAGACGTGTAACTTGTCAGCTTGTTTAGATAGTATTTGAAGTTACAAATATTTGTTGTTTCTTCATGGAGGAAATAACTTGTTGTGCTTATGTGAACCCAGTTATATTTTCCAGGGTTATATATATATATATATATATATATATATATATATATATATATATATATATATATATATATATATATATATATATATATATATATATATATATATATATATATATATATATATATATATATATATATATATATATATATATATATATATATATATATATATATATATATATATATATATATATATATATATATATATATATATATATATATATATATATATATATATACGGGAGTTGGCACAACTCCTCGCTCCCCCCATCCCTGGGGTAAGAAGGAATCTGTATTGATTTGGCATTCCGTTTTCGTGTTATTTTATGTATGTCAGTTCTTTATGTAAATTTTATCTATTGTTTTAATAAACCTTAATGGGGATAGTACTTATTGTTACTACATATTAATTAATTAAGGTTTCTAAACAAAGAATGGTTTAATTATGCATAATAATATTGTCATATGAGAATAGCTTTTAAACTAGCCAATGATAAAAGAGAATGTCCTATGACGTCAGCAGGGCCCGAATAGAATGAGTTTTAAATAAGAGCTTGAAGTGGCAGTGGGGTGCCCGCATTAGACACAGAGAGACAAGTGCCCTCTGATGTCGAGTTCTACGTTAAAATAATTATATGTTAATTGCTTGATCAATTAATAGTGCCCATCACCATACGATAATATTGCAAGATATCAGATCTAATTGAGTTATAACCATTTTAAATAACAACCTATTTATATTTTGTTTGTTTGTAACATTTACCTATTGAAATTCAATCTTAATAAAGTTATTGAGGATTAATTGGTTTGGTATTAATTACCCAATTAATACATATATATATATATATATATATATATATATATATATATATATATATATATATATATATATATATATATATATATATATATATATATATATATATATATATGTTCTTTTCTCTGATTTCCTTTCTTGTCGTAATATAGCACCTGTTGTAGACGGCTACTCTTCAACTTTTAAATCTATTAACAAAGGTGTTATTTAAATTTTTATTAATGACCTTTCTACCACTTCATCCCCTATCCAGTCCTATGCTGCTGACTTCACCCTTCATTACCTCTTCCAATTTGAAAAATGTCCCTCCCCTCCCAACAGCAGTTATTTGACGTTAGAATGGTGGCATTGGAGCAACAATCCTCTGATCTTTCTCGTATTTCAAACTGGGGTAGAGAAATCAGGTTCAAGTTCAATGCTTTAAAAACTGTTTCTTCATCTCTACTCGACACAACCTTCCACACAACTATGACATCTTCTTTGAAAACACTCACCTTAAACCTTTTTCTGCCTTAATATTCTTGGTGTTTCTTTTTCTCGTGATCTTTCTTGGAATGATTACATTATTTCTCTTCCTAAACAAGCTTCTAAGAGGGTGGATGTTCTGAGGTGCCTTCAGAATTTCTTCTCGCCACACCAGTTGTATAGGGGAGTTGTTCGTCACTGTATGGGGTATCCTCACACATCTGGTATGGCTCCACTCATAGGGCACTCCTTGAAAAGGTGGAGTCCAGTGTTTTTCGTCTTATCAACTCTCCTGATTTCACTAATTCTCTCCACTTTCTTTTTGAGTTACCCTCTCTATACTATCTGTATAACAAAGAACATTGTTTCTTTGAACTCTCCCATCGAATACCTAATCCACTGAGGAGGGCTTTTGTGACACGTCTTTCTACAAATTCTCATTCTTTCTCTGTTCAAATATCTGGCTTCAGATTTAAACGCTATTGTTCAATCTTATTTGTACTTTACTGGTAATCTCTGGAACACACTCCTTTTACCTATTTTCCCAACTACCTTTAACTTACACACTTTTAAATGCCGTGTATAAGGCATATCGGCCTTTAACGACAAGGTTCTGTTATTTCTTCTACTCTGAAGTAAATTAGTAGGCATCTGGCCTTTCTCCTCCAGAGGATATATATATATATATATATTATATATATATATATATATATATATATATATATATATATATATATATATATATATATATATATATATAAAAATACACGCGCGTGTATGTTTGTACAAAAATAATATTATGACACAAATAGTTTGAGAAGGCAAATGACACTTTAGCTTAATAGACACTTCAAGCTAAATGGGTAATTTTATTGAATAGAAAATTACATCAAAGCACAAAGTTGGTAATGAAATGACTTATGACATAATAATATAAGAAAGATAAAAATAGAAAGTTGATTTATAAAAAAATAAGCAAAAACATCTGATTTCCTCATATTTCACGCAGCACACTTTCCCTCCCTCTCTCTCTTTTCTGATAATATATATATTATATATATATATATATATATATATATATATATATATATATATATATATATATATATATATATATATATATATATATATATATATATATATATATATATATATATATATATATATATATATATATATAATATATATATATATATATATATATATATATATATATATATATATATATATATATATATATATATATATATATATATATATATATATATATATATATATATATATATATATATATATATATATATATATATATATATATATATATATATATATATATATATATACTAATATATTTATAAATATTTCATAATTTACGAAAAGTTTAATTTAATTTTCTTATTCTAACTGGGTACAAAATGCAAAGAAAGGTAGATGTTATTTTGTTTTTCCGAAAAATCTTATACTCAGAGATGAAATGAGAAAATCTAGATGAGGTATAAATAGTACAACTCTCATCAGAACTTTTTGATGTCCCTGAGGCTGTGATTTTTCTATTTTTTATTTATTTATTTATTTATTTATTTATTTTGATACTGTTCGTGTTAAAGAAAAATATTCACAAAAATTCTTAACTTTTTTAAAACTTCCTTTAAAAACCGATCCAGCATTATTTTCCCTTCTATCGGTTTTTAAAATATTTAAAAGTTTTTCTATGTGACAATGAACCTCATACAAATATATTACTTTTGTTTGAAGAATATTTGCTATAGGTTCCAAATATGAATAATATTTCGTTATGATTATTATACATATGAGAAATGCAAGACTTCCTGCTGCTGATGAAAGCTGACATGCTGCAGTTCGTGCTGCTTGCTTTTACATCTAAGTCAGAAAAGAGATTTTCTAACGATATTATATTTGGCTAAAATTTTTTAAAAACTTATCCAAATTGACTTTTACTTGACAGGCCATCGCGTTTCGCATAACGATGGTATATTTGCTACCAAATTTCTGCGTGATGTACTTTCGCGGAAAATTTTTATAACTTGATTTACAATTCCAATAGTGTTTCGAAATTCTGGAACAGCATTTAGGTCATTAATTACTAAATTTAATCAATGGGAACTACAATGAAAACATTTGGCTTTAGGGTACTGATCTCATATCAACTTTTGAACTCTATTTTCTTTGCCAGCCTTGGTGGAGCACCCAATCAACCTCAAGTCCAACAAGCTTACTCACATTTGAATTTTATATTTCTCGTGTAGTAGACAATATAGCTCAAATCTATATATTCAGCTTTCAGTTTTTCATGAGTAATAAAGGCTAGAAATTCTTCACGTACATTGAGATCCTTATCAGAGAAGTGAACTCCAATCGATAGCTGTTCTGTCCTGGATATGTCTGCTAAAAGGCCGAAATATTCACAATTATTTCATTCACAGTTTGATTACATATCAACTTTCCGCAAATATATATGAGTTCATTTTGAATCGCATGTGATGTGTATTTGGCCTTTGCTCCGCATGATTTCAAAAGTTCCATAAGAACAGCATCTCCAGCTTTTACTCTGAATTTAAGCAAATCGAAAAAATTGCCGGTATCTGCAGAGCTACCTTGAATAGCGATATTATTGGTGTTACAAATTATTAAGGTAAAAATTATAGGTACTAATTTTTGTCTATTTTTTAGAATAACGAAGTTCTCCGCAACATGCAGATTATCAGATATATTATTAACACGCTTATTTAATATTATGTTTGAAATTTTTGTAGATACCGAGGCATTTTTATGTCATACTAAATTTGCATGAGCTTTAGCTCGTGAATGCATCTTTATATTTTCTAAATAGTCTTACGATAAATGAGCCAAATATGCGAGTCGCACGAAGCTCTTCTCAGTGGAGGAGGTATGCGACGAGAGAGTTCAGAAGAGCAGTGTCCATTGTAATAGCGATAGTATAGAGAGAGTGACGCAACAATTTGACGGGCAGAAAGAGATTGGGGAGATTAGTGAGAGCAAGAGAGTTTATAAGGCGAAAAGCCCTAGACTCCACTTTTTCCAGGAGAGCTGTTTGAGTGGAACCACCCCAGATGTGTGACACATACTCCATACATGGGCAAACAACACCCCTATACAGAGCAAGCAACTGGGGTGGTGTGAAGAAATACTGCAGGCGCCTCAGAACACCCAACCTCTTAGAAGCTTGTTTAGAAAGAGAAATAATGTGATCTTTCCAAGAAAGATCACGAGAAAAAGAAACACCTAGAATATTAAAGAGAGATGAAGGTTTGAGTTGTGTGTTTTCTTAGAAGATATCGTAGTTGTGGGAAGATTGTGTCGAGTAGAGAGATGGAGGAATTGAGTTTTTGAGGCATTGAAAATGACCATGTTTTCTCTGCCTAATTTGAAATGCGAGATAGACCAGATTATATATATATATATATATATATATATATATATATATATATATATATATATATATATAATATATATATATATATATATATATATATATATAATATATATAATATATATATATATATATATATATATATATATATATATATATATATATATATATATATATATATATATATATATATATATATATATATATATATATATATATATATATATATATATATATATATATATATATATATATATATATATATATATATATATATATATATATATATATATATATATATATATATATATATATATATATATATATATATATATATATATATATATATATATATATATATATATATATATATATATATATATATATATATATATATATATATATATATATATATATATATATATATATATATATATATATATATATATATATATATATATATATATATATATATATATATATATATATATATATATATATTATATATATATATATATATATATATATATATATATATATATATATATATATATATATATATATATATATATATATATATATATATATATATATATATATATATATATATATATATATATATATATATATATATATATATATATATATATATATATATATATATATATATATATATATATATATATATATATATATATATATATATATATATATATATGATATATAATATAATATAAAATTATCATCGTTGGACAAATGTAGTTTTAGAGAAATCCATCAGTATTCCAGTGTGAACTGTTTGTCCCTTTCGCGCTTCGTCTTCATTTCTTTTCTTCACAGGAATGTCTACAATTTTTACCCTTTTGGTATTCCTTTGATTCACTCACCCTATTACAATATAATAATTATGGAAAAGATATATTAGCTTATTCGTAAACCCAGTGAATTTTGGTTTTGGCCTAAAATATTGGTTTTCTCAAAGTCTATTATTTATATTGAATTATTGTAATTCGGAATGAATCTTAAAATTACATGTTTTCAATAATAAACAATTTAATAGATAAGTCTGATAACACACTTTCCAAGAATATAGAAAAATGTTCATGTAATACATTTATATAAGATCCATTTTTGAATTTTCCTTATGTCTGGGTCACGTGATTGGTCTATATTAATCCCTCTAAAATTACATTTCAAATTTAAAAATAATATCCAGAAAAATTAAAGCACATGGAATGAGAAATGAATTATAATGAAATTTTTTTTCCTATTTTTATTTATTTATTTTTTTTTCTAAAGGAAAAATATTGGTAACTTATTTTCGACACGAAATATCGCTTATCATTTCATTTAAGAAATTCCTGAATATAAAACCGTTCGCGTACTGTAAAAAAAAAACTTCCTTTGAGACTCAAATTAAACTTACTAATTTCCAAATTCCGATACGAACTCGATAAAGAAAATCAATTATTAAAGTGTTCTCTCCATTAATAGATTGTTTTTAGGATTTTCTTCAAGCACACGCACACACATACAAATAAATAAATAAACAAATATATAAACAAATAAATAAATAAATAAATATATAAACAAATAAATAAATAAAAGAAAATATATAATTCTCTGAAAGTAACTGAATCAGTTAAATTAAATTTGATTAATAATAATTTTAGATTTTGTTTAGCTTTGCTGAAGTCTTTTCAAACATTAGCCTAAAGTGTTTGTTGAAATTTCATAATTTTTACTAACATGTTGAAAGTTTACGAAATAGCAAAGGAATGATTATATATATATATATATATATATATATATATATATATATATATATATATATATATATATATATATATATATATATATATATATATATATATATATATATATATATATGAGTATTTGAATAATTTTGTAATTTTTAATTTTCCCACCATTCCCTGATCAAGGGATATGGGAGGCGGCCCCCACCACCTTTAGATATATGTTCACACACCATAGCACGCTAAAATTTTTGTTGATTCTCAGATGTAATAATAAATTATATTTTTATATAATTTTGTAACAAAATTATACATAATTGCTAATTTTTAAAAAAAAAAAAAAAAAAAAAAAAAAAAAAAAAAAAAAAAAAAAAAAAAAAAAAAAAAAAAATATTATTTAGGTGGATAATTAAAACAAAGCATAAAGAAAAGAAAGAAAGATGGTGTAATTTTAAGAAAGAGCTAAAATATATTAAAAATTGAATTGATTTTCTGAATACATAAATTACAATCCTAATTTGCAGGAATAGATAGTAACAATAAAATGCCAAAAATAACTTTTACGTAAATCATCATTAAATTCCCACAAATATACTTCAAATATGCACAAAACTTTATAAAAAAAAAACTTTTATAAAGAATTATATACTCATCACTAGAGACTCTGCTTAGTTATCTAATCATTTAACGTTAAACTTTTTATATAATCTTTTAAAAAGATAAATCGAAGGAAAAAAATGCCAATTTCTTTATTTGGCAACTGTTATTAAATTTTTTTTTTTCTACATTAAAATTTTAACTTTTGATATTAACTTAGCAACGTAAAGTTTTGAAGTGAAAAGAATTTGATTTTTACTTTAATATTTATTTGCAAAAATATTGCATGAAATTTTAATAATAAATTTTTTCTTTATAAGCTCCTGTTTAAAAACGAGTAAGTTTTTGTAAGAATGTATATGTATATATATATATATATATATATATATATATATATATATATATATATATATATATATATATATATATATATATATATATATATATATATATATATATATATATATATATATGGTAACAGGCTGGTTTAGTTTTGAATAAAGCGACGGACTAGAATTTTTTTCTTATAAAGGAAGACGGTTCGAAACCCAGAGGGGGTATTTCATTTTAATAGATTTTTTCCTATTATTTCAATCTATTTTATTGCAATCATATATATATATATATATATATATATATATATATATATATATATATATATATATATATATATATATATATATATATATATATATATATATATATATATATATATATAAATCAAATAAGAGATGTAAATACTTTTTTATATATTACCTTTTTCATCAACAATCTCTCTTCCTTATTTAATTGCAAACGTTTCAATAAAGCTCTCACGTTTCTTTAACAAATGAGAGCAATAGACTTGAATCCAAATAAGCTTTTCAATTCGCGTTGAATACAATCGTAAAGTGAGAGAAATCTCTTCAATATATTTATCGAGTGTTTCGGAATATATATATATACGAGTATATATATATATATATATATATATATATATATATATATATATATATATATATATATATATATATATATATATATATATATATATATATATATATATATATATATATATATATATATATATATATATATATATATATATATATATATATATATATATATATATATATATATATATATATATATATATATATATTATATATATATATATATATATATATATATATATATATATATATATATATATATATATATATATATATATATATATATATATATATATATATATATATATATATATATATATATATATATATATATATATATATATATATATATATATATATATATATATATATTATATATATATATATATATATATATATATATATATATATATATATATATTTACATATATATATATACAAGACTGAATAGATATAAAATATTTATTATAAAGACAAAAAACTAATTAGTTAAAATGAAAGGCAGAACTATCCTCGAGGAGATGGGGTGTTGGTGATGGCAATTGGGGTTCATTTAAATTTTCTTCTATTCCTTATTTTTGTTTTTTGCTTTTTTTTTTCTCATTTAATTATTTTGAATAAATTTTTATTTTTTAATTTCTTATTTTTAATAATTTTAAATAATTTTTTTTAATCATTTTTTAATTTTTTGAATAATTCTAATGAAATTTTTATTTATTTTTTAATTCTTAATTACCTTTTAATTATTTTTATTATGGGTAAGGGTTCATATCTTCGGTGGATGACCCCTGAAGTGGTGTCACTCACCCTGGAGATCAACATGTGTCCCTATCTGGGGTTTCTATATATATATATATATATATATATATATATATATATATATATATATATATATATATATATATATATATATATATATATATATATATATATATATATATATATATACCCATTGTATAGGGGCTGAAGGAGATGGAACGCAGGGGATGAGGATCGGAGTATAATTTTTCTCCTTTTTCATTATCTATTTATTTATTTTTATTTATATATATATATATATATATATATATATATATATATATATATATATATATATATATATATATATATATATATATATATATATCTTTAAAAAACACTGTAACCCTGTTGAAATATATTGCACAAATGCCCAAAGAATAAAAACACTGGAAATGTAAACCTTTATGAAAACTCCATCTTTCAGGTGTGAAATAAAATGTGGAGAAGTTAAAAATGACTCAAAGAGGTTGTCAAAATCACAGCATTCAAACTACGTATAAATCCACCTAAAACAATATTTCTTAAAATTACATTAGTTAATAAAATTATCAATTATTAAATTTTCATGAATATTAAAATTATTTCCATATTTAATAAAACCTGATTCTAAAAATCTCCTTTTATTTACATCATCCTGTCTAATAATTAATTCGGATTTATCCAAATATAAAGAGGAACATTCGTCTCCAGCGTTTAATGTGTACTTGTGTTTCGTGATTCTTCTAATAAAATCGGAGGTTTCTCCAATGTAAACTAAATTGCAATCTCTGCAAGGTATCTTGTAAATTCCTGCTTGTGTATCGTCATATCTTTTTTCCTTTATAATGTAGTACATCTCCAACCGTCGAGGAGACCCGTTGGACCAAATTAATGTCAGATGGCAAAAATTCCTTCAAATTATCAACCTGTCACGGCAATGATAAAATATACTTATTCTCTCTGTCTCTCTTATATCCTGAGTAAAAATTCTTCCTTGAGGCGCTCAAGGTGTGATGCATTATTCTACGTGGGTAGCAGAGTTGGTAAAACATGCTCCTAATATATGTGATTTCTTCATCCAGAGGGTACGGGCTACAGATTCTGAGAGCTCAAACAAAGAAACCTTTAATAATTCCCTTCGTTGTTTGTAGTGAGTAGGAGGAGAACCAATGTACATATCTATCGACGTGTGTTTCTTTTCTAAAAACTATAAATGAATTGTGTGTTACCACGGCATCCTAGTATCAGCAAAGAATCCAAGAAGGGCAGGCAACCCTCTTTTTCCATTTCCACTGTGAAATTGATGGCACATATAAAAGAGTTCAATTTATCTAAATTTTTATCAATTTATAACATTGTTTTATCGGGGCAAGAGATCATATCTTTTATTACTAAAAATTCTATTATGGTCAAAGCACCTTCTCTCTCTTGCTAGTTAAGGACCAGCTTAACAGGGACATTCGTAAACAATGAAAGGGTTGGAATCCGAATCCGAATCCTGAACATTCGAATCCAGAAAGGTTTAGAATTCTCGAATCCGAATCCGAATCCAGACAGTTTTAGAATTCTCGAATCAGAATAAGAATCCGAATCCATGAAAAAATCTTCGAATCCGGATTCGGATTCGCCCATCACTGATATATATATATATATATATATATATATATATATATATATATATATATATATATATATATATATATATATATATAAAGTAGTATACATGGCACTTTCGGCAGGTGCTAGGTTGTCGAAAAGTAGCTAAATCTGGCAACCTAAACCCAACGGATTTTTGATTTGCAATTGCAAATCGAGCTCACGCTCTTTCCTGATACCATTTTTGAGGGTTCAACCCAATGAAATTGGCCTCAAGTCTGGAGGAAGGGGCCCCGGGGGGATCCCGTGAACCTCGAAAATGGTATCAGGAAGCTATCTAAGTTTAAAACTCGCTGCGTTCACCTCATTCTCTTTCCTGACCATTTTTTTGCGGTTCAATTCGGCAGAAATTGTCTCGAATCTGGGGGTCCGTGAACCGACAAAGAAAAGGTCAGGTAGGGCCCTGAGAATGCAACATTGCACGCAATTTCAGAAAATACAGTTAGGCTTAGGTTGCTAGATTTAGCTACTTCTCGACAGAACCTGCACCTGCCGAAAGTTCCATGTATACTACTTTTATATATATATATATATATATATATATATATATATATATTATATATATATATATATATATATATATATATATATATATATATATATATATATATATATTCTTTAATTTCTGGCTAAAGCCTCATGTTACACTATAAAGGTTTTCTTTCAAGCATTTTTTAAAATTAAAAATTTTATTCTTCCGTAATTAATTTTATTTTGCGTCCTTAAAAATAATGCCTTGAGTCTTGCTTCAAGGTTCGTAAGTCTTTCCATTAATTTATATGATTACGTCTCCTCTCTCTCTCTCTCTCTCTCTCTCTCTCTCTCTCTCTCTCTCTCTCTCTCTCTCTCTCTCTCTCTCTCTCTCTCTCTCTCTCTCTCTCTCTCTCTCTCTCTCACTCTCTCTCTCGTCATTGTTTTAAAACACTCGTCTTATAATTTTCTTTTTCATGCCTCTGTCATCTTCTCCTTTTGAGTATTGTTTTACACGTATCAATCCTTTCATTATATAATATATATATATATATATATATATATATATATATATATATATATATATATATATATATATATATATATATATATATATATATATATATTATGTCTCCTCTGGTGGACAAAGGCCAAAGGCCAACCATAATAAACCAGAGTTGGGAGTATTCGAAATCGGGTCGCTAATGGCCGACGTGACCCGATACACGGCGTTTAAAAGTGTACAAGTCAAAGGAAGTTGGGAAAACAGATGAAGGGAGTGTGTTCCAGACTTTACCAGTAGAGTAC
This sequence comes from Armadillidium nasatum, assembly GCA_009176605.1. Classification (NCBI taxonomy): domain Eukaryota; kingdom Metazoa; phylum Arthropoda; class Malacostraca; order Isopoda; family Armadillidiidae; genus Armadillidium; species Armadillidium nasatum. The sequence continues at coordinate 23,130 of SEYY01023473.1, forward strand.
ATGTAAGAGTGAGCATAGCGGTTAAGTCTGAGGTCGGAGAGTTGGACAGAGAAAGGATGAGACTGTGTAGAAAGTCGTGTCGCGCGGGCCCTTCTCAACGGAGGAGGTATGCGACGTGAGAGTTCAGAAGAGCAATGTCCGTTGTAATAGCGATAGTATAGAGAAAGTGACGCAACAATTCGACGGGAAGAAAGAGATTGGAGAGAGTTAGTAAGAGCGGGAGAGTTGATAAGACGAAAAGCCCTAGACTCCACCTTTTCAAGAAGAGCTGTATGTGTGGAACCACCCCAGATATGCGAGGCGTACTCCATACAGGGGCGAACAACACCCCTATACAGATCAAGCAACTGGGGTGGCGTAGAAAAATTACGAAGGCGCCTCAAAACACCCAACCTCTTAGAAGCTTGTTTAGAGAGAGAAGTAATGTGATATTTCCAAGAAAGATCACGAGAAAAAGAAACACCGAGAATATTGAAGACAGATGAAGGTTTGAGGAGAGTTTTCGAAGAAGATGTCATAGTTGTGTGGAAAATTGTGTCGAGTAGAAAGATGGAGGAATTGAGTTTTTGAGGCATTGAAAACGACCATGTTTTCTCTGACCCAATTTGAAATACGAGAATGATCAGAGGTCAGTTGCTCCAAGGCCATCCTTCTTGAATCTATCAACAAACGTCTCCTCGCCGAAGGCTGGGGTCGTTCTTGCGGAAGACCTGAAGAGACAGAACAAGATACGGAGATAAGAAGGCGATCGGATGAACCCAGAGGAGGAAAGAGTTTAACAGTATAAGGAGAAGGATAAGAAGTAAGGAAAAGATCAAGTATATTGGATTCATCACCAAGGCGATCAGGGATACGGGTAGGGAGTTGCACCAACTGCTCAAGGTTGTTCTGGATAGAAAAGTTGAAGGCGAGTTCACCAGCTGGATCATGAAAACTAGATGAAAGCCATTTGCGGTGTTGAATATTGAAATTACCTAAAATGATGATTTCAGAGAAAGGAGAAGAAGATAGAATGTGCTCTATTTTGGATTTTAAATAGTCGAAGAATTTTTTATGGTCAGTGGAATTAGGAGATAGATAAACAGAACAAATAAATTTAGTAGTTGCAAGAGAGCTTAAGCCATAAGGTAGAAAATTCAGGTGACTCTAAATTTGAGACACGAGAGCAAATAACATCGTTGCGCACATATGCGCAACAACCGCATTTGGCTGAAAATTGAGGATAGAGACAGTAGGAGGTAACAGAATAAGATTTGCTGTCAGCACACTCAAGCAACTGAATTTCGGTTAGAAACAGGAGATGAGGTTTAGAAGAAGAGGAATGGTGTTCGACAAAGGGGAAATTAGAAAAGAGACCGCGAATGTTGCAGAAATTAATGAAGAAAGAAGACCGTGCACCGGGGCAAGCCGGACGCCGGGTCGTGGCGGCACCATCCCCATCATCGGAGGCCGCCAACTCCCAGGTGATGATGGGGTGAGGGGTGGAGGTTGAGGGGCATTCTTTGGATGCCGCCCCTCTATATATATATATATATATATATATATATATATATATATATATATATATATATATATATATATATATATATATATATATATATATATATATATATATATAAGCTCTGTAACTCTGAATCAAAGGAGCTTAAATTTTGTTTCTAAAATACGAAATATACAAGAAGAATTTTTAATTAGCCAAAAATTTATTTTGAAATTCAAAATTTATTTTCGGTGTCAAAATATTATCAACTTTGGCATTAATTTCAGCTTAATGAAATTAAGTTTCTAAAATTTTCGCTTCAAAATATTTAATTTATAAAGACATCAAATTTTATTGAATAACTATGTGAATTATTATTTGTTTATATATTTTATATATATATATATATATATATATATATATATAATATATATATATATATATATATATATATATATATATATATATATATATATATTATATATATATAATATATAATATATATATATATATATATATATATATATATATATATATATATATATATATATATATATATATAATATATATATATATATATATAAACGGCTACAGGCCAATGTGAAACCCAACAGATTTGTGAACAACAGAGTAAAATTTCAAATATGAAAAAACGTGAAGGAACCAATCTTTGGCATTTGCAAATTTTTATATGTTCAGACTTTAGCAGTTAATATTGGGAAAATTGAATTGAGGAAAGTGATAGAGAATTTACAAGCAACTTTAATCAAAGAATGGGTTTAGTGGTAAAGTCTGAGGTGAACTGAATTGTTATAGTATGAAACTATGAAGAGAGAGATGAGCTATACAAGCTTTTGGCAGAAGTAAAAAGAGTTTGAAAAAACATTGTTCATTTTAATAGCTATATAGTATAAGGAGAAAATTATATAACAGGTCAAAGGTAAAGAGAGTGAAGAGAGTTAGAGAGCGACTAATTACATGGGCAAAACCTCTAGACAGCACCATTACAAGTAAGTGTTCATGAATAGAACCCACCCCTGGATGTCCTCCATGCAAGGACGAAAGTGCCCCTATGGATAACAAGCACAAAATTTTATACAAGCAGTTTCATGGAAAATTTATGAGAATCATCCAAAAGGGATCAAGTGAAGGGAAGGGTCCAATGTTGAAAATTTTTTTAATTATCAACCTATTGCACTGAAATTTTCAGGGTATATGCCATTTTTCCCTCTGAAAAAAAAATCGATTTCTAACGTTTTTCTGTACATATAAAAGGCTTAAGAGTTTTTTTTTTTTTTTTTTTTTTTTTTTTTTTTTTTTTTTTTTTTTTATTTTTTATATATATATATATATATATATATATATATATATATATATATATATATATATATATATATATATATATATATATATATATATATATATATATATATTATATATATATTTGTGAATGTGGATTAGTATTAAGGAAGCTTTCGAAGTTTCCTAATAACCAAAGAATTTTTGACGTGGTGACATTTCACACTTTGTTAACTTTTCGATTTATCGCCTAAAAATTTTTTCGAAAATTCTCCTGAGGAATTCGTGCAAATGATTTGAAATCTTCCCTTTTTTCTGTTGTTTATTTTAGGTTTGACGCTTTTTTACTTTAAGTATAAATGTGTGTGTTTGTGAAAATAAAAATATATATATATATATATATATATATATATATATATATATATATATATATATATATATATATATATATATATATATATATATATATATAGGTAAATAGATAAAGGGAGTGTGTTCCAGACTTTAGTCGTAGAGTATATATGAGACTAAGCTTAAAGGTTAAGTCTGGAGTCTAAGATTTGAACAAAGGAAGGATCAGACTGTGTAGAAAGCCGTGTCGCACGAGCTCAATTCAAAAGAGGAACTATGTGATGAGAGACTTAGAAGAGCAATGTCCGTTGTAATAGCGATAGCATAGAGAAAGTGACGCAACAATTCGACGGGAAGAAAGAGATTGGAGAGAATTACTGAGAGTAGGAGAGTTGATAAGACGAAAAGCTCTAGACTTCACTTTTTCCGGGAGCTCGAGCTCTTCTCAATGGAGGAGGTTTGCGACGAGAGAGTTCAGAAGACCAATGTCCGTTGTAATAGCGATTGTATAGAGAGAGTGAAGCAACAATTCGGCGAGCAGAAAGAGATTGGAGAGAGTTAGTAAGAGCAGGAGAGTTGATGAGACGAAAAGCCCTAGACTCCACCTTCTCAAAGAGAGCTACAAGAGTGGAATCACCCCAGATGTGCGAAGCATACTCCATACAGGGGCGGACAATACCCCTATAGAGAGCAAGCAACTGAGGTGGCGTGAAGTAATTCTGAAGACGCCTCAGAACCCCCAACCTCTTAGAAGCTTATTTAGAAAGAGAAGTAATGTGATCTTCCCAAGAAAGATCATGAGAAAAGGATACGTCAAGAATATTAAGAACAGATGAAGGTTTGAGTTGGTGTTTTCGAAGAAGACATCATAGTTGTGTGGAAAATTGTGGCGAGTGGAGAGATGGAGGAACTGGGGTCTTGAGGCATTGAAATCAACCATGTTTTCTCTGCCCCAATTTGAAATACGTGAAAGATCATAGGTTAGATGCTCCAAGGCTACCCTTCTCGAGTCTATCAACTGATGTTGGGTGGAGCGTTCTTCAAACTGGAAGGAGTTTAGAAATCAAAGCCTTATGCGAGACTCTATCAAAAGCTTTCGATATGTCCAGCGCGACAGCAAAGGATTCATCGAAATGCCGAAGAGTGGAGGACCAAGAGTCAGAGAAAATGGAAAGAAGATTACCAGTAGAGCGTTTCTTGAATTGAATGAGCACACGTTTCCAGCAAAAGAAAAAAGGTTG
>SEYY01023473.1:32500-43091 GCA_009176605.1 Armadillidium nasatum
TATTGCAGAGAATCGAGGAAGACGCAACAAGTATTAGGAACACTTTAAACCTCCGGAAGTTGCAGGCCAGTATGGTTCGCCTGTGCGAGTTATGTATCCAGGCCGGGGGCTCACATTTTGAATACCAGTTGCAATGGTCATCCTCACTATGCTAACAACTATGTAATAAACTTTGGTGTACGATGTTTGTTTCATTTTAAAATTGTCCCCTTTATATCAATTAAGAAAATGAATGGCTTAAGCCCTATTGGTATTAGGTGAAATTTTATTGTGATAATGTTACCTTTCATCTTAATAAGTGTTTTAAGTATCGAGGTGATATATATATATATATATATATATATATATATATATATATATATATATATATATATATATATATATATATATATATATTATATATATATATATATATATATTTTTTTTATTTTTTTTATTTTTTTTTTTTTTTAAGTTTTTTTTTATGAACTTTTTTTAAATTTTTGCATATTTAATTAAAAGATTCAATTTATATTGAAAAAGTAAATATATATATATATATATATATATATATATATATATATATATTATATATATATATATATATATATATATATATATATATATATATATATATATATATATATATATATATATATATATATATATATATATTATATATTATTATATAATATATATATTATATATTATATATATATATATATATATATATATATATTATATATTATTATATATATATATATATATATATATAATATATATATATATATATATATATATATATATATATATATATATATATATATATATATATATATATATATATATATATATATATATATATATATATATATATATATATATATATATATATATATATATATATATATATATATATATATATATATATATATATATATATATATATATATATATATATATATATATATATATATATATATATATATATATATATATATATATATATATATATATATATATATATATATATATATATATATATATATATATATATATATATATATATATATATATATATATATATATATATATATATATATATATATATATATATATATATATATATATATATATATATATATATATATATATATATATATATATATATATATATATATATATATATATATATTATATATATATATATATATATATATATATATATATATATATATATATATATATATATATATATATATATATATATATATATATATATATATATATATATATATAGTTTGAAAGGCATTATTTATAATATTTTTACAGAAGGAAATTAGTAGTGCAGAGAATTTAGGAAGGAATATCACTCGAATGATTTGTAGAATCAAGATTCGTGCCTCCGTCTGTTGCTCATTTTTCAGCTAAGGACATCAATCAAAGAGCGCGATAAACGCATATTCTTTTTTTTTCTTTTTTTTTTTTTTTTTTTCTTTTTACATCGTTGAATAATTATTATCCATATCTCTTCCTTGACATTTTTGGCTAATATTGATGCTTTTTCGTATAACTCTCTCTCTCTCTCTTCTCTCTCTCTATATTATATATATATATTTATATATATATATATATATATATATATATATATATATATATATATATATATATATATATATATATATATATATATATATATATATATATATATATATACAAACTTATATAAGTATAGATGTGCTCAAACGGTAGATGATTGTACACGTGCTTGAAAAGGTACCGCATTAGTTCCACTTATTCCGAAGAAAGGTAACAGCTCTGATCCTTCTAAATATTGACTTATAGCTCTCACTTGTATTCAGTCTAAGATCTCCAAAACCCTTCTCAACTCTCTTTTCTTAGATCATCTGAAATCCCATTCCCTTCTTTCTGATCACCAGTATGGCTTTCAACGTTCGAGGTTTACTGGTGATATACTTTCCAATATCACTGATTTATGGTCTTTTGCTCGTAGGGACCTTGGGGAGAGTTGTGTGGTGGCGTTTGACATATCTAAGGCATTTGACTTCTTAATTTCCTGTCAAGAGTGGTGTTCCTCAGAGTTCTGTCTTGCCCCCTACTTTATTTCTACTTCTCATTAATGATCTTCTCAGCTGAACATCTAACCCTATCCAATCATATGCTGATGACTCGATACTCCATTCTTCTAATTATTTCAAATCTGTTCCCTTTTTGCATCTAGAGTTGCCTCTCGTTTTCATCTTTCCTGTTCCATTATTGCTGATCTGAATAGAATTTCCCAGTGGGGTCGTCTAAATATTATGAAATTTAACTCTTTAAAAATTCAAGTTCTTGAAATCTCCCTTTCAAAGACACCTCCTAATTTTTATATTTCTTTCGATGGTTCTCTCGTCTCTCCTGTTAACAGAATAAAAAACATCTATGGCCTTCACATAAACAAAATTTTTTTTTTTAGAAATTTCACATCAGTGAGAATTCTGTTTAGGATGCAAGAATTTTTAACTTCTTCGCAGTTACTCCAATCATACAAGGGACACATCCGCCCTTTTAAAGAGTGCTGCTCTCATATATAGGGTGGCTCAATTTTCACCCGTCTTTTGGATAGGGTTGAGTCAAAGGCTAAAATTTGTATAAATTGCTCCGCTCTTTCTAATATATATATATATATATATATATATATATATATATATATATATATATATATATATATATATATATATATATATATATATATATATATATATATATATATATATATATATATATTATATATATATATACAATAATAATTTCCTGAATTTTTCGGATCTGCAAGTGACACCACCCTATTTTTAGGCAGGAGAAGGTGATGAGTACTATATATACATATATATATATATATATATATATATATATATATATATATATATATATATATATATATATATATATATATATATATATATATATATATATATATATATAATATATATATATATATATATATATATATATATATATATATATATATATATATATATATATATATAATATATATATATATATATATATATATATATATATATATATATATATATATATATATATATATATATATATATATATATATATATATATATATATATATATATATATATATATATATATATATATATATATATATATATATATATATATATATATATATATATATATATATATATATATATATATATATATATATATATAATATATATATATATATATATATATATATATATATATATATATATATATATATATATATATATATATATATATATATATATATATATATATATATATATATATATATATATATATATATAATATATATATATATATATATATATATATATATATATATATATATATATATATATATATATATATATATATATATATATATATATATATATATATATATATATATATATATATATTATATATATATATATATATATAATATATATAAATATATATATATATATATATATATATTATATATATATATATATATATATATATATATATGTTCAAGAGAGAATGCTTATACTTTTAAACAGATTTTTTTTCTTTTAAATCCTGAAAGAGAATCGGAAAATAATTGCTGTATTTCAAAGCCTCCCTTTTTATATACAATGAAAATTTTGCATCATAAAAGATGCTAAAAAAAAAAAAAAAAAAAAAAAATTAAAATAAATGAGTAAACCTAAATGCAAATCTTTTTCACTTTTCATCATTTTTATAATTTATTTTATTTTAATATTTATTTATATTTAAATTTAAGCCTAACCTTTACGTTTAATGAATTTTTTTAAAAGACTTTTTTTATTTTTATTAAATGCAATTGTTTTAAATAAATATTTCAATATTATTATATATATATATATATATATATATATATATTATATATATATATATATATATATATATATATATATATATATATATATATATATATATATATATATATATATTATATATATATAGAATAGAAAGTCAATAGGGTTTGAAACCATAAGAGATGAACAACAAAGATTAATGGAAATCGAAATTTTAGAGAGTTGAATGAATAGACTGACCATACGACTGATAAGAGTGGAATAATGTTAAGTATTCTCTAGAGAAACATAAAAAAAGTTACATTTTTAAGTTCTGCGACGATATAAACGATTGAAATATAGAAAATGAAAGACGAAATATTCGTACGGTGAAGAGAAGGATTGGATTAGAATTATCAGGATTAAAAATCTGTACTATTAAGAGAAATGTCTGGTAGAAAGGGAAAGCCAAATAAAAGAGATGTCGTTGACACGTATTAACAATTAATGTTAAAAGTTTGAGTAAAATTTTTTATTTTTTTTGTCCGATGTGATAGTTAGTTAACTAAGGAAATTAGTTAAGTGCTTGCTACATTTCTTTAAAAGATATAATTTCCTGAATATTTCGGATCTGCAAGTGACACCACCCTATTTTTAGGCAGGATAAGGTGATGAGTACTATATATATATATATATATATATATATATATATATATATATATATATATATATATATATATATATATATATATATATATATATATATATATATATATATTTTTTTTAAATTAATTTCCTATTATGAAATTTTAAAAACATTTTTTTTTATGAATTATTAATGAGAAATAAAATTCTATGAAAAGAAAGTTTGAATTTTCTGTAAAGTTTCGAAAATTTCTGCAATAAATCGAATATTTGATGTTAAAAGAAAAACAATATTTGAAATCAATATTTTTGGAAAAAAAATTAAAATAAAACATCTTATAAATGTATAATAATAGGAGGTTTTCGAGAAAATATTGCACTTAAATATCGCTAAATATATATATATATAAATATATATATATATATATATATATATATATGTTTGTAAAATCTACAAAAAGTGCTCAAGTCTCTAATAAAACGATATTAATTCATTAATTTAAAGTCAGTATTGTTCTATCTGAAAACAAACCACTTTCTCGTTCGTGCTCTGCAGTTCTCCTCTTTCCCATCTCACATTAAGAATTATCACAATCTCAATATCGCAAATTAGTCAATGTTCTCAATAACGATAAAAGGAAACTATCAATATCACCGCAATGTTTACATTTGAATCATTGAAGCAATCCATTTCCTTTTCATTGCCTTCGAGTTTGTTTGTTTTTTATTATTATATATTTAGGCAATAAAAAAAGAGTAAAATTGGTTCCTTTTATTTTTAGCAAAATTCCTCTTCATAAAAACGTTAATGATATAAATGCACTCATAGCAAATTTCAGTTTAAACGTAAATAAAAAAATATTACAGTCGTCACATCGTTCCTATTAAACAATAAATATTTATAGCAATTCAGGTTCAGCCAATCACAGTTCAATTAAGCATTCTTTTATTCAAACTGATGCCAGCCTAATAGGAACGAACTTCTGTTGACGACTGTACATCAAAACAATGTATCCAACATTCCTTCACTACAACGGTTCATAGTAAGTGAATTTAAAGCATATTGAAAAGCTTAGTACAAAGATTATCGAACAGACTCAAGCAGAAAGTTTTCATGCTTACAAAGCTTGAAAACTTATATTAAATTTCATGATTCACCCAATCTTCATGAACTTTGACCACACTGAATTTGAATCATAATCTAGAAATAATCTCAAATGGTTCATTCAATCAGGAAATATCAAAAATTCATAACTCTCTAAAAAAATAAACAAAAACAAAAAACAAAAGCAAACTTAACACAATTCTCTTTACAATCTAGAGCATGTTTTTTTTCAGTGAAACAAACTCATTTCCTTTGTATCTGTTTACGCAACAGAATTTTAAAATCCACCAATAAAATATTCAAAGGATAGGTGAAAAACAGTTAATTAGTCAGAAAAAAGTGAAAAGAGTTTGTAAAATGGGAAGATTTGACAAAGTGAAAATAACTTGCAAGAAAGGGTTGTCTGACTTTAATCACTCCAGGTGTGCAATACATTCTCCATACAAGGATGAACAGCTCTCGTAAACACAATCAGCACGGAAGTGGTGTGAAGAAATTTTGAAGAAGTTCCAGAGCACACAACCTCTCAAAGGCTTTTGTTAGTAAGGGAAATAATGTGATTCTTTTAAGAAAATTCATCAGAAAAGGAAAAAACAAAAATATTAAGATATATATATATATATATATATATATATATATATATATATATATATATATATATATATATATATATATATATATATATATATATATATATATATATTATATATATATATATATATATATATATATTCTTGGTCACCCACTTTGCAGAGGTATTTATTGTTCATAGCGTTTCCTAATTCAATGGTGTAAAATGCCGTTGTAGCCACTTGAATGTTAATTCCCAGCATATATAGCAAAAAAATTTTGGATTGTATATACAGTTTCTCGGTACTATGAAAGTGAATCGCTCTCTCTCTCTCTCTCTCTCTCTCTCTCTCTCTCTCTCTCTCTCTCTCTTCTCTCTCTCTCTCTCTCTCTCTCTATATATATATATATATATATATATATATATATAATATATATATAGTAGACTCAGAATGCTATTTAACAGTACCACAAATTTATTTCGAATCGAGAATGAAACAGCACACACAGAACTTACAAATGACAACTGACAAGGGTATGATATTCTGACTCAATGTTCCCAAGCATTGTGACTAACTGACAGGTTGCCAAAATTGATAGGTTTATGATTTTCATAGTTTTTTTTTTCTTCAAGTAGTTGGCTTTAAATTTAAACAACTTAGCTGAAAATTTCCTGAATTAACAGGAACTTTGATGGATATCGTGGATTTTAAAATCTGTGCGTGATAGAGAAAAATTGACATTTTTATTGAATTCTACATGAAAAAACATGTAAGCAACAGGTATTCTTTCTCTTGGGACAAAATTCTTTGTTGACCAGTAACGATAATTACTATGATAGTGATAATAATAATAATAATAATAATAATAATAATAATAATAATAATAATAATAATAATAATAATAATAATAATATATAATAATAATAATAATGATAATGATAATGATAATAATAATAATAATCATTCATAAAAGTTTTATTCAGGAAATGGTACGTTTACAGGTTTAAAGTTAAAAAGTAGGTCCTATTCTACTAAATTCAATAATAATCTTAATAATAATATCGTGACTGTCAGTTCTCTGAAAAGGGGCTGCTGGGGGAAAACACTGCGGTTTCCTTTGAGCCCCAATGTTAATTAATATATAATATATATATATATATATATATATATATATATATATATATATATATATATATATATATATATATAATATATATATATATATATATATATATATATATATATATAAATATTATATATTTTGTTTAATACAGGCTAAGATAGGTTACTTCTAGAGTAACAAAAATAAATATTGATCTTGCAAGTAACAATAACACTGACATTACTTATGATGTTTACTATATAATACTGGTAATAATAATAGCAATGATGATATATAATATTAATAAGAATAATAGTGTCAATAAGAATAATATAATAACGAGTGATATTAATAATAATAATAATAATCAATAATAATAATATATAATAATAATAATAATAATAATAATAATAATAATAATAATAATAATAATAATAATAATAATAATAATAATAATAATAATAATATAAATTATATAATAATAATAATAATATATTAATAATAATAATAATAATAATAATAATAATAATAATAATAATAATAATAATAATAATAATATTAATGATAATGATAATGATAATGATAATAATATTAATAATAATGATAATAATAATAATAATTCCTGACCCCATTATGTAAGGATGCTCTAGCTATTAGAAGGTTCAGAATAAAATTTGAAAAGGAATACAAAAATCTGAGAAGGATTAAAAGCTTCAAAATTGGTTTTACAAAGACATTTAGATTTTAGAGAAGACATTTTCTATAATGAAAACAGGCTATCATTACACATCGTTGTATAGTAGTTACAAGAGTATTTATATTATTACATAGTAAATTATACAAAATTCAAAATTAAAATAACATAAAATAATGCTCGGCTGTGAATTTGCAAATTAGTTTGGTCTAAATTCTTTTGATTAAATGGTTGATTGTGTTTGAAGTTAATGACGTAAGCTAATACTTCTTGTATAATAATATACAATATTTGAAGAACCTGAATCTCTCTACGTTACGATTCGATTTTGTCCGAGTCTAACTGATAAATATATTACAAATAAATATTTAACTGATACACAATTAATATAAAATATGACAAAAGTATTTTAAAATCCAAAGGATTATTAACCTATATTATATATATATATATTATATATATTATATATATATATATATATATATATATATATATATATATATATATATATATATATATAAATATAATAATATATATATATATTTATATATATATATAATATATATATATTAAGAAAATTCCCTTTTTAATTAGAGAAGGAAGATTTTGTATATTTGTTATTAGTACACATTATTGGTGCTGGGAAATGTTTAGCGTACATGAAGCGCGTTGTTTGAAAGCAAACAAAGTAAAAAATATTTTTCTATCACGGTCACAAAGTAAAAGTTTTTTTTGCACTTTCGTTTTTTCAAAAGTTTGAAAGTTCGAAAATAGCAGTTCTATATATGAGTTCTAAAAAGAAGTTCCTAAAAGCAGAAACTTGGTTCAATAGTGTGTTACATATTAGAATTTTAATTTTATTACTGAATATTCCTTGCACCTTGAGTTTAAATAAATCATAAATGTCAAAACTTATTAAAAAAAAACAACATTAATTGTAAAATTAACTTGAAAAATTACATTTAATTCGTGCTATAGTCGTGCATTTACATTTAAAATTGAGGAAATCAAAGATAATTTTTATAAAAATTAAGAACATTTAAAATTCTCCTTCCTTCGATAACATTTTATTTTTCATATTTTTTTTTAATTGCTGTAGAATAACTGGATAGAGGGAAAACTGCGCTGCCTTTAAGGCATTTTCATTGTCATTCAGAGTTCCATAATCAAATGAAGAAAGACTTATAAAGAATCATTTTATTTAAAAAAAAAAATTTTTGTTACTAGTTTCTTTGGATTTACCCTAGGTTATCTTATTATAAATATATATATATATAATATATATAAGTATATTTATATATATATATATATATATATATATATATATATATATATATATATATATATATATATATATATAATATATATATAATATATATATATATATATATATATATATATATATATATATATATATATATATATATATATATATATATGCGTGTGTGTGTGTGTGCAATTAAATATAGTTAGACATATTGTTAAATATGTTTATTTTCACACAAGTAGAGTTATCAAACTAAACGAATAATTTACAAAGCTGTTTTCTTCAAATTTGAAACAAAGCGTAAATTTCAAGTTGTTCGCAATCATGACATTTCTAATAGGTTTTCCAGTATAGGGATCTTTGAGATCAAATACGTGAATGAATAATGTTTATTCCAATACGATAGTTAAGTCCTGCCAAAAGCTGGTTAAAGATTCTTTACTTTGTGTACAGAATTTTCATTTAAACCAGGGCTTCTCAATCTGGAGGGTGGGCCTCTTCCTTGGTAGGAATGAGAATATATATATATATATATATATATATATATATATATATATATATATATATATATATATATATATATATATATTATATATATATGTATATATATATATTTAAGTATAAGCGTGTGAGGTGGGCGCGACATCATACAATAGTATAAAAAGGGGATATTGATCTCAAAAAATTGAGAACCCCTGATATGAATAATATGAGCGAAACGGATTTCCCTGCTATTTTAATAAATCATAGAATTATTCACTTTCCACTGTCGTTACAAAATCGCTCATTTTACTCCATTTTTGTTAGACATTTCTGATTAAGTTTTAATCAACAAGTGCAATTTAACTTTGGATATAAGGCTGAATTTAGGACGAATAATTGTTGACAATAGTACATTATAAGGAGCTTATTTTTTATATATATATTTTTAATGATGTTCTTTATAATTTTATAATATAATCAATTAATATTCGAATATTTAAAATTTAATTGCTAGTATAATTAATATCTACAGTCTGATGATAAATATGTATATTAACGAATAAAAATTTAATTCACACATTTTTTGATGAATTTTAGATATAATCAGCTTGGAAATTTTAAGCGCGTTTCGTAGACTTACCAAATGAAACTAAAATTTCTGTGTTATAGCTAGACAGTTGCTATACGGAATAGTATGGGCTAAACTTTGTATTAGTTTCAGTTTCCTAATCTTAAGATATACGTTCTGTAAGAAAATTGATGCAATTCTAATAATTAAAAATGTGTTTCATTTTCCGTAGAGTTTCTGCGTTTTAAAATTCGATGAATTTATATATATATATATATATATATATATATATATATATATATATATATATATA
>SEYY01023475.1:0-15000 GCA_009176605.1 Armadillidium nasatum
TATATATTATATATATATATATATATATATATATATATATATATATATATATATATATATATATATATATATATATATATATATATATATATATATATATATATATATATATATATATATATATATATATATATATATATATATATATATATATATATATATATATATATATATATATATATATATATATATATATATATATATATATATATATATATATATATATATATATATATAGCATCCCACATCCCACATCCTACTCCTTCTCCTCTCAGGTGTCCCATGTCCCTGCCTGTAATTACACATGATCAGGTGCATGGGATCCTGAAATCTATGAACGTCAGGAAGGCCAGTGGCCCGGATGGCATTCCCCCTCGTGTTCTGAGGGAGTGTGCTTCCGAGTTTGCGCCTGTCCTCGTTCAACTCTACTCTCTATGCCTCAATACTAATACTTTTCCTCATTGCTGGAAGCGTGCATTTGTTCAACCAATCCCGAAAAAGGGTAGCCGCTCTGATCCTTCTAACTATCGACCTATAGCTCTCACTTGTGTTCTGTCTAAAATTTTTGAAACTCTCCTCAACTCTCATTTCCTGGATCATTTGGAGTCTCATTCTCTTCTCTCTGATCACCAGTATGGCTTTCGACGCTCGAGGTCAACTGGTGACATATTTTCCTATCTTACTGATCTATGGTCTTCTGCCCTTAGGGACTTCGGGGAGTATTGTGTGGTGGCGCTTGACATATCCAAGGCTTTCGACCGGGTTTGGCATGCGTCGTTGCTCTCCAAGCTCCCTTCTTTTGGGTTTCCTCCTTCCCTTTGCTTACTTTTGTCTAGTTTTCTCTCAGATCGTTCCATTTCGGCACTTGTAGATTGAGCGACCTCTTCCTCTTTTTCTGTCAACTGTGGTGTTCCTCAGGGCTGTTTTATCTCCAACCTTATTCTTACTTTTCATTAACGATCTTCTCAACTGCACTTCTAACTCTGTTCACTCTTATGCTGATGACTCAACTTACATTCTTCTACTCATTTCAAATCTGCTCCCTCTTTTGCTTCTAGAGTTGCTTCTCGTCTTCAACTTTCCGATTCTATTCTTGCCGATCTGGATGGGATTTCCCGGTGGGGTCATAGCAAAACTTTGAAATTTAACTCTTTAAAAACTCAACTTCTTCACATCTCCCTCTCAAAAACACCTCCTAACTTTCCTATCTTCTTCGATGGCTCTCCCGTCTCACCTGTAAATAACATTAATTCTTGGTCTTAACATAAACAATAAACTGTCTTGGAAACCTCATATCACAATGGTTGCTAAAGCGGCCTCTAAGAAGCTGGGAATCCTGTTCAGGTTGCGAGAATTTTTTTCTTCTGAACAGTTACTCCAAATATATAAGGGTCTTATTCGCCCTTGTATGGAGTACTGTTCTCACATTTGGGGGGTTCCGGCTCCTCCTCTCTTCTGGATAGGGTTGAGTCTAAAGCTAAAAGATTAATAAACTGTCCCCTACTTTCTAACTCTCTTGACCCACTATCTCTGCGACGTGACGTTGGCGCACTATCCCTTTTCTATAGGTACTACAATGGAAGGTGCTCGAGGGAATTGGCCTCTCGCATTCCTCCACCGTTGCGTCGTCCTCGTTGCACAAGAGGTGCCCTGCTTTCGCACCAATTTTGTGTGGATGTAGGAAACCCCAGGCTGGCCCGTTGTGGTGCCTCCTTCTTTCCAGCCACCTCTGTTCTGTGGAACTCTCTACCATCATCTATTTTTCCTCCTGTATTTAATCTTCCTCTATTCAAGGCTTCCGTCTGTGCCCACCTGAGGGATGTGCGTTAGGTCTGTGTTTGAATGAGTTTTTTTTTCTATTTTGTGTGTGCCCCCTCCTTGAAAAGGGCTATGCCCGTGAGTGGCGGTGTTCTGTAAAAAAAAAAAAATATATATATAAATATATAATATATATATATATATATATATATATATTATATATATATATATATATATATATATATATATATATATATATATATATATATATATATATATATTTATATATATATATATCCCCTTGTGGACAAAGGCCGGAGGCCTACCATTCTATTGTACATTGAGAAACCTCCTGAATCTACGCCAAATCAAAGGCCAGCGTTCGCAGATACACAGCGTTTTAAAGTGAGCAAGACAAAGGAAGTTTAGTTTAGAGTGCGTTCCAGACTTTGCTATTAGAATTCTGTAAGACTGAGAATAGCGGTTAAGTCTGTCTTCAGAGAATAGAACAAAGAAAAAAGATGAAACTATGCTGGAAGGCGATCGCACCAGTTCTTCTTAATATAAGAGGTATGCGGCTAGAGAGTTCTGAAGAGCAGTATCTGTTCTTATGGCAAGAGATGGATACAGAAGGAGGTTTGCTTTTAAATCTAAGCTTTATGCCAGTCTCTATTGAAGGCTTTCAAAAATGCCTAAAAATGCAGTTTCAAACCAAATTTCTAAGAGCAGAGGACCAAGAGTCTCAAATAGAAGAGAATGATGATCATTAATACATCATTCATTATGAAAGCCATGCTGGCCATCAGAGAAAACAATAAATGAAGAAATGCTTCCAAATCTTCGTGCTAAGGATAGAATTTTTGAAAAGATAAGAGTTTAAGAGATAATACGAGTGTTTAAGAATTGAGAAATGTTCATCTCTTTCGGAATAAGTTTAATGTGTGCACGTTTCTAGCAAGAATTGATGGTTGAAAATATATATATATATATATATATATATATATATATAAATATAATTATACCAAGACAAACTGTTTCGTTTCTTCTATAAATTTTAAGCTTTCCTATTGCTGGATGCGCAAACTCATTAAAAATATGCCTAAAAGTGATTCTCTTTTTAGCGTTCTATCGTCCTATTTTTTTAATCTTTATTCTTTCAAAAGTTTTTGTATATGTCTTTAAGGGAAAGATTTGGAAATACCACAGTTCTTTTAATCTCTTCAAAGAAAGCTAGACTGGTGATATTTTTCACGTCTCCCTGACTCTATTGTACTTATTCTTCAGAGTTCTTAATGAAGAAACAATTGGGGGTCTAAAATTTCAAGAGAGTAGATTGTGGCATAAATCTTTGATTTACAAGCTTTCCTCATTTTATATTTATCCTTCTCTCAGTAACATTTATTTTGACTTACCATCCTGTCGTTCTATAGAATCAGTTGCATTTGGTCGTTGTTTAATAAATATAAAAATCAATTAATAATGATATTCCGAAGTGTTTTACCCTATTATGAATTCTATTTAATTTTTTCGTTGATGAATATCTTTCTGAAACTTTTCCATCTATCCACTCTTACGTTGACGATTCCACCCCTCATTAATCCTTTCATTTCGAAAAGTGTCCTACTCAACTTCAAACAACGTGACGAAAATGACCTCTGCTCTTTTCTGGTACTTTAAACTGTTGCAGAGAATACATATCAAAAGTTCATCTCGTTCACTTATCCACTCAACTTAATCTTCCACCCAAATATAGCATCTTCCTTCATAATTTACAACTCCAGCCTTTTCTTTATCTTAATATTTTTGGTATTTTCTTTTCTTGTGATCTTTCTTAGAAGGACCTCATTTTTTCATTCACTAAACATACTTCAAAATGCTTAGAATTTCAGTGGCGTCTTCTGAATTTTTTCCCACTACTCCGGTGCTTGCTTTGTATTGGATACCAATCGTTAAGTATCGGCATATTTTTAGGTATCGGGTATCGGTACCGGGGAAATTTTTTGGTATCGGTAAAAATTTTTGGATAAGAATAAAGTATCGGTATCGGTAGTGATATCGGCAAGTATCGGCATATTTTTAGGTATCGGTATCGGTAAAAATTTTGGTATCGCTCCATCCCTTATATATATATATATATATAT
The DNA here is from genome assembly GCA_009176605.1 of Armadillidium nasatum. Classification (NCBI taxonomy): domain Eukaryota; kingdom Metazoa; phylum Arthropoda; class Malacostraca; order Isopoda; family Armadillidiidae; genus Armadillidium; species Armadillidium nasatum. The sequence continues at coordinate 3,900 of SEYY01023475.1, forward strand.
ATATATATATATATATATATATATATATATATATATATATATATATATATATATATATATATATATATATATATATATATATATATATATATATATATATATATATATATATATATATATATATATATATATATTAACCCGCTGAAACAACAAACTTGATTTTAATTTAGAAAAATGTTTTGAGAGAATTAGCTTTATCTCCGCTCATACTTATTTATTTATGTTTTGGAGGAAGGTCCAATTTTAGCGCACACTTGCTTGACGAGGTCATTCCTATAATTTGTTCTTTATTAAGAGCTATGTCTTTACTTATAAAAGCAAACAAACAGACAAAGAGTAAGGGAGGAACCTTGGGGATTTTGCAACTCTGTTATTCAAGTAGATAAGGGGATAAGAGAAAGAGAATAAAATAAAATGTAAATAATTTTTTATATCTCAATTTAACTTCCTTTCCACCCTCTCTCCCCCCCAAAAAAAAATAGTATCCTAACGTTAAATAGCACTGATGTTGCTGGAGAAAAAATATCAAACATCAGAAAATATGAATATAATACCTGAAGAGCTGAGAGAATGAAATAATTTTTTATATCTCAATTTAACTTCCTTTTCCCCCTCTCTCCCCCCCAAAAAAAAATAGTATCCTAACCTTAAATAGTAATGATGTTGCTGGAGAAAAAATATCAAACATCAGAAAATATGAATATAATACCTGAAGAGCTGAGAGAATGAATACACAATCTCTGTGATAAAATCCTCAATGATTTGTCTAATTTGAAGATTTGGTATTTTCTTTTACTTCCTGAATACAGATGCGATTATAGTGCAAATATAGTATTTAAATTAACTACCATGATATAAATAACAATATTATAAGCATGCAAATTCAGTAATCATTATATTACAATAATATAGAATTATTTATAAAATTATTAAATTTTTAATATTTATAATATTGAATTATTTATAAATTATTTATTTATATTTTTTATATTCATAATATAAAATTATTTATAACATTTAAATTTTTTATATTTATAATACAGAATTATTTATAAAATTTTTATTTTTTTTTTATTTATTTTTTTTTTTTTTTTTTTTTTTTTTATAAATTATTTATATTTTTATATTTTTATTTATAAAATTATAAAAAATTTTAAAAAAAAAAAAAAAATATTTTATATTTAAAATATAAATTATTTATAAAATTATTTATATTTTTTATATTTTTTTTTTTTTTTTTTTTTTTTTTTTTTTATTTTTTTTAATTTAATTTTTATTTTATAAATTATTTTTTTTTTATATTTATAATATGGAATTATTTATAAAATTATTGATATTTTTTATATTTATAGAATTTTTTATAAAATTATTTATATTTTTATTTTTATAATATAGAATTATTTATAAAATTATTTATATTTTTCATATTTATAATATGGAATTTTTTATAAAATTATTTATTTTTTTTATATTCATAATATAGAATTATTTATAAAATTATTCATATTTTTATATTTATAATACAGAATTATAAAATTATTTATATTTTTTATATTTATAAAATTATTTATATTTTTTATATTTATAATATAGAATTATTTATAAAATTATTTATATTTTTTATATTCACAAAACAGAATTATTAATAAAATTATCTATATTCCTTATATTTATAATATAGAATTTTTTGTAAAATTGTTTATATTTTTTATATTTCTAATATAGAATTATTTATAAAAGTTATTGATATTTTTTATATTTATAATAGTTTTACAGTTTTTATATATCATAAAATTCTTAATATTTTTATATTTAATAAAGAATTTTATAAAATTCTTTATATTTTTTACATTTATAATATAGGATTATTTATAAAAAATTTATATTTTTTATATTTATAATATTGAATTATTTATATTTTTTATATTTAAAATATAGAATTACTTATAAAGTTATTTATAATTTTTATATTTTATAGTATAGAATAATTTATAAAATTATTTATATTTTTATATTAATAATAATATAGAATTATTTATAAAATTATTTATATTTTTATATTTATAATATAGAATTATTTATAAAATTATTTATATTTTTGATATTCATACTACAGAATTATTTATAAAATTCTTAATATTTTTTATATATATAATATAGAATTATTTATAAAATTATTTTTTATATATATATATAAAAAAAAAAAAAAAAAAAAAAAAAAAAAAAAAAAAAAAAAAAATTTTTAAAATTATTTTTTTAAATATTTATAATACAGAATTTTTTATAGTTATTTATATTTTTTTATATTTATAATATAGAAGTATTCATAAAATTATTTATATTTTTTATAATATATATAAGAATTATTTTTAAAATTTTAATTTTTTAATTTTTTTTTTTTTTTTTTTTTTTTTTTTTTTTTTTTTTTTTTTTTTTTTTTTTTTTTTTTTTTTTTTTTTTATAATTATAAATTTTTTATATATATAATATGAAATTATTTATAAAATTCTTTGTTTTATATTTACAATACAGAATTATTTATAAAATTCTTTATATTTTTATATTTATAATAATTAATTTATAAAATTATTTATAATTTTTAATTTTTTTTTTTTTTTTTTTTTTTTTTTTTTTTTTTTTTTTTTTTTTTATTTTTTATTTATAAAATTATTTATTTCTTATATTTATAAGTGAGATTTATAAAATTATTTATAATTTTTATATTTATAATGTAAAACTATTTATAATTTTAATTTTTATAATATACAATTATTCATAAAATTATTTATATTTTTTGATTTTCATAATAAAATTATTTATAAAATTCTTTATATTTTTTTATATTTATAATATAGAATTATCTATAAAATTATTTATATTTTTTTATATTTATAATATAGAATTATTTATAAAATTATTTGCATTTTTTTTTATACATCAATATTTACAATTTTATATTTTCTTTTTTATTATAAATTATTAATATTTTAATGGACGATAGAACATCACTAAATTAAATTTACGTGTTTGATTAAATAATGTTGGAAAATGAATATCATCAAATATTTGTATTTTGTAGCAATTAAAATGTAAATTAATAACAATGTCTCTATTGCATAATTTTACTTAATTTTTTATTTATAAAATTTATTTATGTTTGTTCATTATTATTGTTAATAATATTATTATTCTCATTTTCATATATTTTTATATTATTATTATTATTATTATTATTATTATTATTTTCCAATTTCCAAGGCTTTGTGTAAAATAAAAAAATTATATAATCTTTTGGTAATAAAAGAATAATGTAATTTATATACATGATAAAGCAATAGAGTTGTTCTACTTTAATTTTTAATATATATATATATATATATATATATATATATATATATATATATATATATATATATATATATATATATATATATATATATATATATATATATATATATATATATATATATATATATATTATATTTATTTAAAAAAAATTGAATAAATGAATAAAAAATAAAAAATAAAAAAAAAAGTTTACTGAACTATATTTTAATGTTTAAAACAAGTTAATTTGGCGCTTGTGTAACATCTGCATTTCCACTTCAACAAAATCAATTAAAAGTCCAGATTCTTTTCCTTGTTAATTGAAAATGAACATCAACGTTGTATATATATATATATATATATATATAATATATATATATATATATATATATATATATATATATATATATATATATATATATATATATATATATATATATATAGCAAAGGAAACCGATAATATTCTTCTATATTTTTAATAGTTATGCAAATACAAGTAAATAACCTTAGAAAAGTTGTGAAGGATTTGAGAATTCCTCTTCTGAAAATAGGAACACTATTGGAAATCTAATAAATGTGTTTTTGTTGAGAGAAAGCGAGAGGAAGAGAGAGAGAGAGAGAGAGAGAGAGAGAGAGAGAGAGAGAGAGAGAGAGAGAGAGAGAGAGAGAGATGGTATGTTTTTAAGAGTATAGGTGAGTGAGAGAGAGACAGAAGTAGAAAGACAAAGTGCGTATGTGTAGGTGAGTGCAAACGAGTGAAGTGAGAGAGACAGGAAGACAGACAGTGAGTTTGTGCATGTGTGTGTGTGAGTGTGTATGTGTGTGTATGTGTAAGAGAGAGAGAGAGAGAGAGAGAGAGAGAGAGAGAGAGAGAGAGAGAGAGATATTACACCAGTTTCTCTTCTCAATTCGTCCAGTAAAATGAAAAAGAAAATAAAAAATTTATAAAAATAAGGAGTAATAAATCCTATTGCATAAAGAGCTTTCAAATTAAAAATAAATACCTAAACATTTATTTATTAAATAAAACAATGAAAATATCATTGTAATCACTTAAAACCTCACTGTAATAATAATAATAATAATAATAATAATAATAATAATAATAATAATAATAATAATAATAATAATGATATAATAATAATAATAATAATAATAATAATAAATAATAATAAATAATAATAATAATAATAATAATAATAATAATAATGATAATAATGATAATAATGATAATAATATAATAATAATAATAATAATAATAATAATAATAATAATAATAAATAATAACAGTAATGATGATAATAATAATAATAATAATAATATTTCAATGAAGGCCTCAAATATAAACTTTTCCTCATAAGCTCCTCAAAAATCTTAATAAAAAATAATTTGAAGTCTGTTTCCAAAAAGGATTCTTGAAGCGTTTATAAAGAAATCCGACTACAGTTCCGGTTCGTAATCCGGTTCTAATTCCGATTCCGACTAACCTGTGAGTAAATATGTGATCTTCCAACCCAACATCCAGATTCGGTTTCTGATTATTATTATTATTATTATTATTATTATTATTATTATTATTATTATTATTATTATTATTATTATTATTATTATTATTATTATTGGAGAATATGCTGAAAAGTCTTCGATAAAGTTTGGTACAAAGTTTAATTTTTAAACTTCCCTGTTTCAGTATCTATCATTCTCTCTGTGATCTTCTCCCTGATTTCCTTTCCTGTCATTCTATAGCAGCTGTTGTAGACGGCCACAGTTCTTCCATTAAATCAATTAATAGTGGTGTTCCTAAGGGTTCTGTCCTATCCCCAACACTTTTTACGCTTTAGTTAATGACCTTCCTTTCATTACCTCATCCCCTATCCACTCCTATGCTGATGACGTATTTCAAATTGAGGCTGAGAAAACTTGGCTGTTTTAAAGCCTCAAAAATTCAGCTCCTGCAGTTCCTCACTTGACACAATCTTCCACACAACTATGATATCTTCTTCGAAAACACTCAACTCAAACTTCATCTGTTCTTTATATTCTAGGTATTTCTTTTTCTCGTTTAGGTATTTCTTTACTTATCTTCTTTTTTAGAAAGATCACATTATTTCTCTTTCGAAACAAGCTCTAAGAAGTTGTGTGCTTTGAGGCGCCTTCAGAATTACTTCACGCCACCCCAGTTGCTTGCTCTGTATAGGGGTGTTGCTCGCCCCTGTATGGAGTATGCCTCACACATCTGGGGTGGCTCCACTCATTGATAAGGTAGAGTCTAGGGCTTTTCATCTCATCAACTCTCCTGCTCTTACTAACACTCTCAAATCCCATTCTGCTCGTTGAATTGTTACGTCACTCTCTTTACTATTGCTATTACAACGGACACTGCTCTTCTGGACTCTCTCGTCTGCATACCTCCTAAATTGAGAAAAGCTCATGCGACACGCCCTCTATACAGTCTCATCCTTTTTCTGTCCAATTCTCAAGACCCCAGACTTAACCGTTATGCTCAATCATATATATACTCTACTAGAAAAATCTGGAACACACTCCCTGTATCTGTTTTCCCAACTTCCTTTGACTTGTATACTTTCAAATGCCGTGTATCCGGACATTTCGGCCTCCATCGACCAAGATAGGTTTTTTCTAACTCCAGCTGAATTTGGTAGGCCTCCGGCCTTTGCACGCCGGAGAGTATATATATATATATATATATATATATATATATATATATATATATATATATATATATATATATATATATATATATATATATATATATATATATATATATATGTAAACGAGCTACTAAAAGTAATGCTTCTGCAAACGTTTAAGCGGCGCAAACTGAGGAGCTGAGAAAAAATAAGTTATGGTCAAAAGTGGAAACGTTGTTTACTTTTTAGTGGAAATTTTGTCTTCCTTTTTCCGTTCAATCTTTTCTGCTCGTTAATGAACTTCAAAGATGAGAAGCACGAGTCGTAAATCTAATAAAATAAAAATTGAAGTGGTCTCAACTATTTGCATATATATATATATATATATATATATATATATATATATATATATATATATATATATATATATATATATATATATATATATATATATATATATATATATATATATATATATATATATATATATATATATATATATATATATATGTGTGTGTGTGTGTGTGTGTAAGGAATAAGAAGATGAAGAACAATGGTGAAAACATTCTATATTATGACGTTTAGGATAATAAAGAGGAAAATCAACCATCAATGGTTAGAGATATTCTCTTTGCTGGCAGACTCCAAGGCCTAGAGGGAGCATTTTGCATGTTTTGTATTTTATTTCCACCAAATAAAAGTTCGGTCAGTAGGTCCGAGCCCTAGACTCTTTAATAATAAAGATGTTCGTAAGGTTTGTAAGATTGTTCCTACAGGACGTGCCGGTATACACCCAAATTAACCAATTTTCAAAGAAAACCACTGAAAAAAATTAAAATGAATTATCTTCAATAATTTAATGTGAAATTTTCAGGATCGCAGGATTTATCGCTTCGGGGTAAGCATCATGACGAGGGAGTGCTGAAAGATTTGTGCCGTTTACGAACAGATGCCGGAGACCAATCACTAAAAAATCATTTTGAATATGGGAAGAAATTTTTTACATAGCAATCAGTTTAGATTCAGAATGAGATCATTTCTTTATGTGGTACTACTAAAGGAAAGCATGTTAATAAGATCAAGGAAGCGTGCGAATATAGGTTACTAGCAGATGAAACCGCTGAAAATTTCTGGAAAGGAAGTTATAAATAGGGTTGTGGAAATTCGACAAAGAGTCTGAGAAAATCAAGAAGGAATTTATTGGCTTTGTAGAACTGGAAGCGTTTGACGTAAAAAACCATTGACGATTTTGTCACGAGCGATGAACGGGTTTCGATAGCTGTTCTACGATGTCTGGCAAAGAATGTGATGTCCTAGCAATATTGAGGGAAAAATATAGAGAAAGCAGTGCTCTTTCATTGCTCTTCACAAAAACAAAATTTGGTAGTAAATGATTTGAACACAATACCTCAAATCCACAATACTGTGCGAACTATAAAGGACATTATTACGTTTTCCGCTAGTCGGTCTTGAGAAGAAAATTAATGCGAAACATCCCAAGCCTATGAAAAACACAAGTGTATCAGAGTGTTTGAGGAGCACTTTGTACGAATAATACAAACGTTAGTAACATTTTCCATTAAAGGAAATGCCGCCACAAAAAAAAGCGCCTTTCATGTAGGTTCAGCGGCATATAAGACGTCTTTCATTATGGCTGCGTTACTCTGCGCTAGACCGGTGTTAGGATCAAAACTTGGCTACGAAGCACTATGGGTGAGGACAGGTTAAACGGGTTAGCCATGATGAGTGTACACTGAAAATTTTGTTTGACAATTATGATTACTTTATTCAAAGAGTAGTTGATAAATTTGTCATGAACCCAAGAAAATTACTTTTTTAACAATATCAATACACTGGTCAACAAAAACGTACTTTGAAAAAATTTCCTTTCTCAAAACAGCTGAAATACCCTAATTCAGGGTCAAGAAAAACGAATATGACCTTAGATTTTGTTTATTAGCTCTAGTTTTTGAGATATATTAATCTCAAATTGAAATACTAAAAATACGCTTTTAAATTCTTTCCTTTTTCAGAATAGCTAAACTACCATAATTTTGGGTCGAGAAATATGAATTTGACATTAGATTTTGTTTAGTAGGCCTAACTTTGGTTTTATAGATACAATAACCTCAAATAAAAAGGCTTAATCACGTGAATGTCTTCTCTTTGCTAGTCGCTTGTACTCCTTTTCTGGGGCGTCTCTTGTCATTGCCCAACAGTAGTCAGCTAGCATAGAATCGTTCCATTTTCAAAATGTCCTGGTGGAATCGCTCTCCATGTTCGTCACTCACTGCACCACCGCAGTTGTCAGGGAAGAAGTAACAGGTGAAACTGTAGGAAATGCATTTTGAGTGACATGTTGCAGACTTATCGATGGTACTTTTCTAGAAGATTATTCACAATCTCAACGTAGTTGTCAATTCGTCGATTTCCCAGGAAGCCATGCACAACATCTTTAAATGTTTCCCATGCTGCTTTCTCATGACCCTGGAGACCTTGCTCGAAGTTTTTATCATTAAGATGACGAATCTGCAGGCCAGTGAAGATACCTTCTTTAACTTTAGCATCACTGAACTGTGGAAATAGCCCTCGGATGTACTGAAAAGCTTCTCCCTCCTCGTACATCCCCTTTACAAAGTTTTTCATCAGTCCAAGTTTTGTGTGTAGAGGAGGCAAAAAGAATTTTGCTTCTTCGACCCGAGGATCATGCTGAACATTTTTCTCTCCGGAGAAGAGATTTTCCCTTTGGAGTCAGACCTTTACATTTTAATGAGAAGACCTAACCCAAATGTCCCACTGACACAGGAAACAGCAGTTTTGCAATGACCATCGAGTCTTTGTAGATCTCCCACTGATGGTCGGTATACTTAATGGCTTTCAGAAGTGATTTCATATTTTCATGTTCCTTTCATGTGGGCAGCATGACCTATAGGGACTGAAGGAAGAGAATTGCCATTGTGTAACGGTACAGCTTTTAAACTTTGCTTTGACGAAGCTATAAATAATCTCCAGTCCTGTGGGTTGTACTCCAAATGTAAAGATGTCATCAAACCAGACACATTACAGCAGGCAACAAGAGTATTTTCCTTTCTAAAGTACTGACTGAAATATTTATGTCCAGTCCTGTACACAGACACTTTAACATTAGGAAGTAGAAGATTTCGTTGCTGAAACCTTGATACCAGAATCTCTTCTTTGTGTTTAGATAGGTCCAAGTCTCGAATTAAATCATTTAGTTCAGCCTGACTACACCTTTGTGGCTTATTCGATGGTTCAGTTTCTGGCATAAAATCAGCATCCTGTAATGATGAAGGACGCGGTGATTTCTCCCTTCCAGAGTTTTTCATCTAAATCTGATTGCTGTGTATTCTTCCGGAGGAAGTGGTATAGGCAGTTCATCTCCATGTGATACTAGTAGAATAGCTGATGGGATGTTGGGGTATTCGATAGTCTGCCTCTTTTTTCCTTGACATGCCATGCTGGAGGGAAGGTATCATGCAGAAATAGCAACCGTTTACGTGATTTAAAGGCTCTCTCCAAATCATTGGGATGGCAAACGACATTGAATGTACCTTTTTGTTCAACCATCCACGTAGCTTCACAGCATTTGAAATGCAGATAATATGGGGTTCTCAGGGCTTCTCCTGATCCCCTAACTGGATGCCGAATAGTGAGGATATGCTGTCTTTGTGGTTGGAGTACTTCGACGTTTTTGGATAGAAAATGTTACCTCACCACACACATAGCAAAAAATTGTAAGAGGCGTTTTTACAGTTACGTGGCATACTGGATTCTAACATGAAATTACAGAAACAACTTTAAGAAACTGAATTGAATTCCTGAATTCTAATTTAAATTTGTACACAAACTAAAATAATTCAATTGATGTAATCCAGTACTTCAAACAAACTATACAGTGAAAAATTTTACAAAACATTTGCAACAATGACATCCTGTTATTCAGTTGTGCCAACGTAATCTCTAGACCGTAAATTTTCCTAGCAGTCCTTAAAATTACCCGTGACTCATCACTGCTGTAATCAGATGTGCCAACACTATCTCCAGATGTTAAATTTCATAAAATTTTATATATATATATATATATATATATATATATATATATATATATATATATATATATATATATATATATATATATATATATATATATATATATATATATATATATATATATATATATATATACTTAAATGGGCTACATCCCAGAATCAAGAGCTAACTCAATGTTTTTAATGTCATTTTCGTGTTTTACATGATGAAATGAATAAGAAATAGCTATTTTCAAGTAGGAATTTTTTTTACTAATGATCAGTAAATTATTTGCAACTGTTCCCATACTGTCATACTGTGAATTTTTCAATATTTCATATTGTATTTGATATTCTATAGGTAGTATTAATAAAATAGAAATTAATTAAATATTAATTATTTCCTTATCCATTCAAATGTTTCTAGTTTAATATGCCTGCTACTTTCCCTGCAAGTTCTATCAAATTTTAATCTGCCCCTCCCCCCCTAGCTTGGAAGCTGGAGACGCCCATGTGTGTGTATATAGTTAATTGGTAAGACATGAGTAAAAATTAATGTTTTAACAGTATGCTTCATTAAGTGATAAAAATTGCAATAATTAAATTAAAAATAATAATAAAAAAATGTTTAAAAAAGAATTTATAAGTAATAAAGATAATATTAAAAATGATGATAAAACAGAAAATAAAAATTATAAAAAATAAAAAGTAAAATAAAAAAATAAAATCTTCCATCCGCTCAAACCATTTCTATTATTATGGTTATTAATTATTTTATAATTATTTTTTAGCAATTTTTAATTATATTTTTAATTTAATTATTGTAATCTGTATCACTTAATGAAGCATACTGTTATTAGCTATAATTTTTACCCATGTCTTACCAATTAACTATATACATACATACATACATACTGTAAAATTTACTATTTCAATACTATTGTCTCATGGTCCACCCCAGTACACATTTCTTTTTAAGATGTAATCAGGTATGTCTCCCAATGGTTTCTTTATTGCCTTTTTTTTTTTTCTTTTTTTTTTTTTCATATTTTTTGTTTTTGTATTTTTTTTCTT
>SEYY01023475.1:20000-30000 GCA_009176605.1 Armadillidium nasatum
ATATATATATATATATATATATATATATAATATATATATATATATATATATATATATATATATATATAATAATTAATTAAATAAAAAAAATTTGAAATTAAATTTTACGTCACGAGACTGTATAAACGGAATGATAAGTCCTTTCCAGGTAGGATCCTTTTATTTTATTTTATTTATTTATTTATTTATTCATTTATTTTTTTTTGAAATGATGTTTGATCTTTTTAGTGGAATGACCACCAGTGATGCAATATTGTTTTATTCTATAAAGATAACTGTCCACTGACCTGTGCAATTGTATTCTGATCCAAATCTTCAGGTTTCTGTTTAATTAAGTAATTTAGAAATCTTTTAATTCATTTGAGAAATGATTAGAGACCCGTGGTTATACTTTTTTTTTAGTTAGCAAGACCCGTTGCTTAGTCTTTCTTCACATGTTCTCTAAATCAGAGCTTCTCAAAGTGAGAGTAGCGAGCTTTGTAATTTTCTTTTGTATTTATCCGATATTATTTTTCCTTTTTAAAGATAATAGGAAAAAGTGGTTGCGAAATTTTTTTTTGATAAGAGGGTATTGCGATGAAAATTTTTTGAGAAGGTTTGCTCTAAATAATTTCAATTTTGCAACCATGCATGAGAAGTAATTCAAATACCCAACTTAACAAATAATTTCCCTACTATGTTTTGACAGACAGTTAATTTGATGTATAAATAAATATATTGGAGGTTGATCAGAGAAACCTATAGAACTCTTTAAAATATTTGGAAAATAAAAATTGAGTTGGCATCAGATGGAAAAATTTTACTGTATCTTTACAAAACTATCCCGTGGTCAAGAATACTGTAAATTTATTTTTGAATTCCTCTCAAAGACCAACGCACAATCACTGATCGCTAATAAAATAAGTAGTTAAAATGATTGCTGTACCTCTCAGTTGTAGAAAATGGACGTTTTAAAAGCTGATTCTTATAATGTCATTAACAGTGAAATGAAATGTATGAGCCTAAATATATAAACCAAGTACAAAATTATCAAAATACTATTATCCATCCAGATTTTTTATATTAAATATTATATCTATGATTTTAATACTGTACCCAAAAACTTATCTTGAATAGGTAGATTAAAAAAATTCTATGAAGATCGAATTTTCGTCTAAAAAAATAAACAGTTATCAATTAACTTATAATTTCAACATAAATAATGTTTACTTTGATTACAGTTTAAAAGGTTCGTGAAAACAACAAGACAGAGCCTGTAATGCTTCAACAGAACTTTTGTGAGAAAATTCATATTTTTCAGTCTCTTTACTATAATGTCTACGATTCTTTGTAACAGACGGTTTTCAGAAGGATAGATTCAAGTGTTTTGCTTTTAAATAAAAGTGATTTTCACCTTAAAAAAACTATCTATCATTTTTGGGTACTGTATGCAATATTATTTCCCACATTTAAAACAAAACCTCAGAACAAGGGTACTATTTTTACAATTTTTTAATCATTATTAATGACAATTGAAATAAGTTTGTCAGCTCATTATTTGATATAAAATTCGTGTATTAATTACAAGTAGGAGTGTCAGACAAATATAACTAATTTAGATTTCGAAACTGTGAAAATAAGTGATGATGAAATAAGTGTTGTAGCTAAGGAGGATATTTCCACTATGTACTTGATTTTTTAAAGTATTGAAACACTAAGGTTAATGTATGGCTATTAAAGATTGGCAACGTATGGCATGACAATTAGAATCAATGTATAGAACTTTTATACGTTGTTAAGATTTAGACCTTTATTCAAGATCTGTCTATTATGACCGAACATGGAAAACGAGAATAAATTAGATTATCTATACTTGGACTTGACTGTTCTTTATATTATATATATATATATATATATAATTATATATATATATATATATATATTATATATATATATATATATATATATATATATATATATATATATATATAATATATATGGTGCTATACCCAAATCGTCGACTGGAAAAGTGGTCGACAGGTCAAAGTGCCGACACTTTTGAAAAAAATGTGTCGATCACTTTTCTTTTCAATTTCAAAGTGTCGACGTTTTGGACATAATGTGAAAAAAATGTGTCGACTGTTTGACCAACATCGTATTTTTTTTTATATCGATACAATCGATATGCAAGCTTATTTTTTAAATTGATTATTAAAATAATTATGAATATTTTTTTTTTTAATATATTATTTTAGTAGATGCATGGCACACGAACATTTTCAAAATGACTCACTCTAAAACATTTCTATTAACTCTCGAAATTTTGGTTGTCAGATAAATATAAACAACAAATGTGTTCTTAAAATTCTTTTCAAAAATGAAATATTCTTGCTTGAACCCTTCTAATAAATGCACCTTTATGTGAAGTGTAATAGAATTGTTGCATATATATATATATATAATATATATATATATATATATATATATATATATATATATATATATAATATATATAATATATATATATATTATATATATAATAATGATATCGATTCTTACCCAACCTATACGTTTGCAATTTGTTTTTATCGAGAACAAAACTATCAAAATCAGTATAACGGCCTTTTCGTATTCATTCTTTGAATTCTTATTATATTTCTATCTAAAAATTTTTCTATGAGAAGCTTCTTCAAGAACATTTCACACCACCACAGTTTTTTGTTCTGTATACGAGTGTGGTTAGTTTCTGAATAATGTGTGCGTCACATACTCCACTACAGATCAATGCAAATATAAAGAGATAGAGTGGTGGCGTTCTGTTAAAAAAAAAAAAAAAAAAAAAAAAAAAAAAAAAAAAAAAAAAAAAAAATTGGCGAGAAATTGGAAATTTTAAAATTTTACCCAAATCTATTTATATATACTTCTGAAATCTTCAACACATTTATTTTATCACTATTGCAAAAGACCAAGCTCTCCAGTAGCATAACTCCTCCTCTGAGAAGATCACATCAAACTTACTTTTCTACATTTTGTTTCAGTGAAAACTTTCCTATTTTTAATCGAATACTTGAATTTATTTTCGAATCCTGTGATTCTATGAAATTCTACGTATTTTTAGAATTCTATTTGAATTCTACAATAGTGCAAAAGTCAGAAACTCTCACTCAGACTTTTTGTTTTCTTCACTTTCTTTATTTAAAAACTTTTAAAAATGGTCATTTTGATTTCTCACTAGATTATTATTAAGATTTTCTCCTCCTGATATATATATATATATATACTATATATATATATATATATATATATATTATATATATATATATATATATATATATATATATATATATATATATATATATATATATATATATATATATATATATATATATTATATATATATATATATATATATATATATTATATATATATATATATATATATATATATATATATATATATATTATTATTATATATTTATATATATATATATATATATATATATATATATATATATATATATATATATATATATATATAATATATATATATATATATATATATATATATATATATATATATATATATATATATATATATATATATATAATATATAATATATATATATATATATAAGTATATATAAAATATATATAAATATATATAAATTAGGTGGTGGAGAGGTGGGTTGGAATAAGACATCAAGAAAATAGCATATGTCTCCTAATTGGGGATTTTAATCCAGGAGTAGGAAAAAGGAGAAACGAAGTGAAAGAAGTGATGTTTTGGAGAGGAGGAGAGAAATATAGAGGGGGAAGGGTTGTTGAATTTTTGTATGAGGATTTTCAAGATCATGAATACATTTTTCAATCATAGAGTATCACATAGATACACCAGGTACAGATGGAACAGCAATACGGAAGAGTTTGATAAGAAATCAGTTATAGATTATATAATAACATCAGATAAGAGAATAAGCTTGATTATTAAAGTTATGCCCGGGGAAACAATGGACTCGGACCATAGACTATCGATAGCAGATATTAGATATAGAGCAGAAAAGAATAATGTAATAGAAAAGAGAAGGATAATGAAGGTTGAGTCTCTGAAAGAACAAGATAAGAGAGATGCATATAGAGATAATTTAAGAGAGAATAAGACAAATGGAAAAGGAAGAGGTTTTCACAGAACTGAAGGAGAAAGTGATAGAGGAGGCTGGAAAAGAGCTGTGATATAATTATGTGGGAGGCACAAAGAAGATACATATACGAGATGGTGGAATGAAGAGATGGAGAGGGCAGTGAAGATAAAAACAACAAAACTGATAAATTGGCTAAAAAGGAGAACGGCTCAATCAAGACAGGAATATGTAGACGTCAGAAATAGTGCAGAAGTATTGAAAATGAATCCAAAGAAAGAGGTAGCAAGGAGGGTAGCAGAGGAGCTGAAGGAAGACGCAGTGGATATTAGGACATTCAGAACCGAGAAGAAGAGACCAAATAATACTAAGAATAGGGAAGGGGAAACTCTGGTGGAAGCAGAGGATATAAACGGTAGATGGATTGAATATTTTGAGGAATTACTGAATGAAGGGGGAGTGGAGAGAGAAGATGAGGAGTGGGTGTGGGGAGATGAAGGAGAGGAGAGAGTGGGAGATGGAATTAATAGGGAGGGGTTAAAAAAGGCCATGAAGGAAGATGAAAAAGGACAAAGCTAAGGGAGAAGATGGTTTAGTGGTTGAGTTGATTAGAGATGGAGATGAAGAGTTGCGAGAGAAGGTTTTGGAGCTTTTAAATGAGTGTTGGAGAAGAAAAGAGGTCCCAGAGAACTGGGGAAAAACGATTATAATTCCACTATACAACAGAAGGGAGACTCTGGAGAATGTAAGAATTATAGAGGGATCTCTTTGATACACCACATGGCAAAGATATACGAGAGGGTGCTAGAGAAAAGACAGAGGGATTATAGAACCACAACTAGGAGAGGAACAACATGGATATAGAAGGGGAAGAGGTACAACAGATCTTATGCTTGCCTTAAGACATTGGTGAGAAGATTTACAAGTGCAATAGAAGAGCCTATGTAGTATTTATAGATCAGAGGAAGGGATTTGATATTGTGCCTAGGAGGAGACTGTGGGACGTCCTAGAAGGAAATTATGGAATGAGCAGGGGATTGTGTGATGCATTGGGGAGCATGTATAAAGTGGCAAAGTGTAAAGTAAGAACGGGATATAAAAATGAAAGATTGTTCGAGGTAGAGAGAGGAGTAAACAGGCAAGTGTATTATCCCCTCTATTGTTCATTACATTACCTTACATTGATAAGATCATTGAAGAAGTTAGGAAGGAAATGAGAGATATGGGAGGAGAAATTTTGGCATATGCAGACGATTTGGCTGTGTGGTGTGAGAGTAGAGAGGGAATAGAAAGAATTGTAAGCAGTATGGCGGAGAAACTTAGAGTGAGAGGATTGCAAATAAACAATGAGAAAACTGAAGTGATGATTGTAGCCAAAGAGGAGGAGGAGAGATAGGAGTTTGCAGTAGATGGGGAACTATGAAATGGGTGAAGGGATTTAAATATTTAGGGGGATAATATACAGAGGATTGGGGGTGTGATGCAGAGATTGCATACAGAATAACGCAATTGGGAAGAGCTGCGGGGGTTGTGTACCCTATGCTGAAAGATCAATATATGGGAAAAAGAGATTAAAAGAACTGTTTATGAAAGAGTGTTGGAGCTTTTAAATGAGTATTAGAAAAGAAAAGAGGATATAAACGGGCCCTATTGCACAATAAATTACAAGTTAGTAATATTAGTAAAATTCTTATAACTTGTAAACTTTTGTTGTATAATCGGAAATTACAAGTCTAGATTTTACAAGTTGTCAAATTGAAAATATTAGTACCAAATTAGTACCATTTTGTTGCGTAATCAAAAATCGCAAATCCTCAAATTCCAAGTTGTAAAATTGAAATATTAGTAAATTTTAACTTGTAATAGAGGAAAACAGAATACAGGCAACAGAAATGAGGATCCTGAGAGCAATGATTGGAAAGACCAAGTGAGATAGGATAAGGAATGAAAGAGTAAGACAAGAAGTTGGAGTAATATCACTGATAAGAGGGATTTTCAAGATTAAGATGGTGGGGAACTGGACAGGATGCCGGAGGTCAGGTTGGTGAGAAGATGGGATTGGACGGCTACCGATGAGAAGAAGACCCAGAAGGAAGGTCTGAGGAAGAGATGGAGGGAGTCTGGTGCAGGAATTCGCTTGAGGAGATGCGAGCTCTTCACGATGGAAGAGATACGGAGAAGAAGACTGTGGAAGGACTGAGCTGAATGAAAGCGATTGATGAGTTCACTCAACAGCGTCGTTTTCCCTTAGAAGGCTATGAAGGACAATGACCTTGCCTGGAGGAGACAGTAATAATAATAATAATAGATAATAATATATATATATATATATACTAATATATATAATATATATATATATATAATATAATTATATATATATATATATATATATATAATATATATATAAAAGAGGAAATATAAACGAGCAAAAGAGAAAATAAATTTATCTTGTAAAAAAAAAAAAAAAAAAAAAAAAAAAATTTCAAAATTTCCTGTTTGTTTTGGCTTGAAATTTATTTTCTTATTTTACGTCCTATAAAACTGAGGCTCATAATCTTACATACTAAAATTCTTTTCCCATTTCTAAATAAGTAGAGAGAAACTAAAATTTTATATATATATATATATTATATATATATATATTCATATATATAATATATATAATTTAAATAATAAATATATATATATATAATATATATAAATAGATGTATGTATGTGTGTGTGTGTGTGTGGGTGGTGGTGTAAAGTATCAATATGGGCTAATATCGGCAAATTTTGTGATATCGTGTATAGGTATATAGATTTTTTTTTAAAGTAACGGTATCGATAAAAATGACCGATATGAAACTGATACCAATACCAAAACTTTGAATGATAGAAAATTTATAATTTCTATAGAAAGATACCTGCTCCTTGGCTCATGTTTATGTCACATTTTAAATATGTTTACTATTATTATATTAAGTAAATTAGAAAAACTTGGTGTCACGAATGGCTCACAACGATAATACCTATTTGATCGGATACAATTTGTTCGTTTGGGAGACACATTATCCTCCTTTGCTTCAATTTCTCAAGGGATGCCTAGGGAACTATTCTTGGACCGTTTTTTTTAAAATATGTATACCATTGATTTTCCAAATTGTCATAATTAATTACATTCACAATATGTTGACGATATTGCTATCTTAATATCAGATCGAGATATCGTTACGCTAAACTCTAAAGTAAATAATGTGCTAAAAAACATTATGACACGAGTAGAGGTAAGCAAACTCTACCTGAAACATATTATCTGCTACTAACAAATGAAAAAAAGACTGTATAACCTAATGTTAGAACAAAAGATATAACCATTAGTAGAACAGCGTCAGCAAAATTATTAGGTGTTATCTTCGGTGATAAACTTACTTTCAAAGAATATATTAATAGTCTTGTTAGCAAGCTCTCTTATGCAAGTACTTGTTTCAACCTCTGGTAATTATGCAGAAAATCATAGTTCGTATATTATCGAGATCGCGGAAATACCATGAACATACAACCCCACTTTTCAAAAGTTTATTTGCACTGAAACTTCAGGATATCTATACTTTCTCGGTAAGAAGCCACATCTTTAAAGTCATAAATGGAAGTGTGAATCAACTTCCAACTAACCTAGTAATACAGAACCAAACTATGATCACTACTAATCTCCGTTTCACAAATTCCTTTACACTAGACAAAGCAAAATTCTTTCTAAATATCGGAGGACCATCTCACACAAGGGCATCGATGAGTGGAATAGGTAATAGGTGTATAATAATGTATTTATCATTGTATGTGAATATAGAATGAATGAAACAGAATATGAGCTCATAGGACGAATTCGTCAACCCAGAAGTCCTTTTCTGTTAAAAAAAGAACGCATAAATGTTAATAATATACTTTTATTCTTATTTTGTACAATATTGTAATTTTTTTTCTTTTAAGTCGAAAAAAATTCACGTTTCCTCAAAATCGAGTAATATATATATATATATATATATATATATATATATATATATAATATATATATATATATATATATATATATATATATATATATATATATATATATATATATATATATATATATATAGGAACCGACCGGGGCTGGAATTTGGCCGGGCCGGGGCCGGGGCCGGGGTCACCCAAATTTGGCCGGGGCCGGGGCCGGGGCCGGGCCGGGGTTATGGCCGGGGTTTTACTAAAAATTTGTAAAGAGGTCAAAAGCACTGAAATTTTAGGTTAAGAAAATTAGATATATTTTGGTTATTTAATTGTAAGGAAGGAGTAGAATAGGCAACATTCACTTAAATTAATGATTATATGCATTTTCTAAAAAAAAAATCAGAAAATTACAGTTTTGTATATTTAAAGTTTAAAAAAAGTAAAAAAATTAAAAAAAAAAAATTATTCTAATTCATAATAGTGATTTAACACGTTTACCTAGGTAAGACCCAAAGGGAAAGTTTGAAAAAATGTAAGATATAAAATTAACAATTTAACCTGTATTTATATACATCATTGTTATTTTATTGCTATGTTTCAAACTTGTATCATTTAGCTGCATTATTTAAAAAGTATTATTTTGTTTATACTTTCAGTCAATATGGCTAAAAGATCAGCTTCTGCAGTATTTGAATACTTTACAATGTTTCAGGATAGGCTCGGAATAGCAAAATGTAACATCTACAGTCAGAAAATTAGAGGAGAACCTCCGGGTGCTACAAGTAAAAAAAATTTCAACCAAATCTTTTTGGAGTATCTAAAATCAAAACACAAAGATGAACATTCACTAGCAGAAAAGGAGCGGTCAAAAGAAACAGAAAAGAAAAAAATCTTATTTTCTTATATTTTTTTGAAATTTTTCTTTATTATTTGACTGATTGAGCTGAAATTTTCAAAGTATGTGAATTTTTTCACGAAGTTCTGAGTTGATTTCGAGCATTTTTTTGAGTCTATAACGGTTTGAAATTATTTGGACCCAACTTATTTGAAAAAAATGAATAACTGGGTCAAACCACTGGTCCACATGAGCTGAAAATTTAACTGAATACCTTTGCCCCAATTTCTTGCATTGGTGGGAATAGATTTTTGATATCACGTCTAGAAAAAAGTTACAAGCTCTCGAAAATTTTTTTGTAAAAATCGTACCCTTCTGGAGGAAAAAATTATTTAAAAAATAAAAACGCTACTTACTATTTTTTTTTATTTGTGAATATTGTTTAGAAGAGGAACAGGGCAACAATTTTTATTTAGTGCATTTTTAAATGCCCTTTGTTTGAAGCGAGATATAGCCTCTCAAACTTTGGGAATTTTTGAAATTTGGCCAAAATGGACCTTTTTGAAGGCTATATCTCAAAACCAACGAATCTCATCGAATAAAGTACATAGAGGAATTTGTAGCCCCACCCCTCCTCTATGCACACCAAAAATAGGAAATGTTATAGTTGTATTTTTTTAAAAAAGATTTTGTCTGAAAAGGTATATTTTTTTAGTTCAAAAATTTTTTTTTCTATAGTTGGTCAGTTTTTGGCTTATAACATTTTTTCTATAACTCTGGGGACAAAATTCTATTAAAGACTTTTGTAGCCCATATAATTTTGAATAAATAGTCCAACTTTCAGCTTATTCTAAAAAGTGGTTTGGCCCCGCCATTCTATTGAAAAAGGGTAAAATTTCCACAAAAAATAAAAATAAAAAAAATACTTTTAACCATAATAGACTCGGAAAAACGCTAGAAATGGACTTTTCTTACTGGTAAAAAATCTATATACACTGAAAGTTTCAGCAGAATCGGCTGAAAATAAAAAAATAAAAAATAAAAATTTGTATAATTTGCCATTTTAACCCCGGCCGGCAACC
>SEYY01023475.1:32500-42500 GCA_009176605.1 Armadillidium nasatum
TTATTAACTGCTAGTGATGTTCTAGTTTCGAGGAATCGAACCCGGGCCCCAAAAGATGGAAGTCCGTTGTATTGACCACTACTCCACCGATGGGTTCAAAAGGAAATAATCCAGAACTTCTACTGACATATCTCGCCTAGTGAAAAGTTCCTTCAATATTTCCCCGACCACAACTTGGGCGTAGCTTCAACATGGACCAGGTTCTATCCTGAGTATAAATCGCAGTGCAAATGTTATAATTTTAATAACCACTATGAAAAATCAACCGTGGAATCATTATTTATAAATTTATTAACTACTAGTGATGTTATAATTTTTAAGAATCGAACCCGGGCCCCAAAAGATGGAAGTCCGTTGTGTTGACCACTACTCCAGTGATGGTTCAAAAGGAAATAATCCAGAACTTCTACTGACATATCTCGCCTAGTGAAAAGTCCCTTCAATATTTCCCCGACCACAACTTGGGCGTAGCGTCAACATGGACAATCAGTGGAGTAGTGGTCAACACAACGGACTTCCATCTTTTGGGCCCGGGTTCGATTCCTCGAAATTATAACATCACTAGCAGTTAATAAAATTATAAATAATGATTCCACGTTTTATTTATCATAGTGGTTATCAAAATTATAACATTTGCACTGCGATTTGTACTCAGGATAGAACCTGGTCCATGTTGACGCTACGCCCAAGTTGTGGTCGGAGAAATATTGAAGGAACTTTTCACTAGGCGAGATATGTCAGTAGAAGCTCTGGATTATTTCCTTTTGAACCATCGGTGGAGTAGTGGTCAACACAACGGACTTCCATCTTTTGGGGCCCTGGTTCGATTCCTCGAAACTATAACATCACTAGCAGTTAATAAAATTATATATATATATATATATATATATATATATATATAATATATATATATTATATTATATATATATATATATATATATATATATATATATATATATATATATATATATATATGGCAAAGTTTACCAACAACTGGAGACTTTGGAAGAGGTTGTTGGTAATTAGAAACTATTAAGACGTGTTTTTTCAACAAAGAAAGTAAGAGATGCGATATTTTTTTTAATTTGAAAATTAAAATTCAATATTTTAACTTAACTTTTTCAAATTCAATTTTTAAACTGCTCAAAAATTTGATACAAGCATTATACGAGAGGATGAAAATTAAATTGTAAATTTCTTACATATTTTTCAAAAAAAATTTTTCGTCACATTTAAAATATCGAGAGTTACAAACGAAGAATGTGATGGCTAATCTTCCTCGGGTTTGGCAGATAGATGCCCATGTGCAGAGCGGTAAGATGCTGCTTGTGGTGCGGCCCAGGTACGGTGTTTTTGTAAAAAATTAATGGTGCGGTGAAGTGCGGTATGTTGTGATGCGTAAAATTTGAGCCCTCGGTCAACCAGCGAAGTATGAAAATAATCAATATCTGGTTGACCAAGTAAGGATTATTTAATAACTTCATATATTATTTTTATTATTAGTATTATTATTATTATTACGACTATTATTTTTAATTATTATTACTTTTATTATCACTACTATTTTTATTATTTTCATTATTATTTTTATTATTATTGTTATTATTATTATTATTATTATTATTATTATTATTATAATAGCTCCATCACCTCAATTTCAAATAAGTATTAAAAGTAAAAGCTTACAATGAAATTATTTTCATATTTGAATTTTTCCAGTTTTATTCTTATTGATATTTTAAAAAAATTTTTGCATTTATTACTTGATGTTTTCCTCTTTCGATATATAGTTAATTAAATGTACAAAATTCTATAAGGTTCACTGCAAAAATTGTCCTAACGAATCGTTGGGACAAGTGCCAAAAATGTCACAGTAAATTTTCAATAGAGAAAAGACATGTTAAGCATAAGAAAGTCGCTTCACCGATTCATTTTCAAATAAGAAAATAAATTAAATTTTTTTTTGTGAAATTTTTGCCACTTGTTTCAACGATTCGTTAGGACAATTTTTTACAGTGTATGAATGTCTGTAAAATTTAGCTATTCAAATCAAATTTTAAATACGGTTAAGTATTCTTGTCCGTCCGTCCGTCCGTCCGTCCGTCTGTCTGTCTGTCTGTCTGTCTGTCCGTATATATATATATATATATATATATATATATATATATATATATATATATATATATATATATATATATATATATATATATATATATATATATATATATATATAATATATATATATATATATATATATATATATATATATATATATATATATATTATTATTATATCGCATTTTTTATTCTTTTGCTATTCTCTCTACTTTAAATACTTTATAATTCACATTTAAAAATTAATTATAATGTATAAGAATTATGTTAAACTATTTTCAAATACAAAATAATAAATAATATAGATTTAAAATGTACTCTACTCATTTAATATTATAATCCAAATATTTAAAAAAGGTTATAAATAAATAATGAAAATTTGCATTAAATAATATTATATAGATTAATTATTTATCTTTTTAAAAGCAAATTTAAGGGAGAAAGAGAGTAGCCAATAGTAGTCAAAAGTAGTCAGGGCCCTCCTTAAGATCTTCAATATGGCCTTTTCATATATATATATATATATATATATATATATATATATATATATATATATATATATATATATATATATATATATATATATATATATATATATATATACTGCTTTGTTTTATCTTTAAGGATTGCTTTTTATACTTAACGTAGAGGCAGTGGGGTGGGTTCTTATCGCTTCCACTGATTCAAGTATAGGCAAATTTCTACCATCACCACTGTTCTTCTGTGACATACAGGTTAATCGTGTACATACATGATACTATTATTCAAATTCTATTGAGAATAGGAAAATTATGATTGTTTATTTTAATTTTAAGCATAAAAGGTATAGCTAGAAAAAAAAAGTTACACGTACTAAAAACCGTGTTTATCAAGGTCATAAATACCATAAGAGTAAAATAAGTTTTATTTAAGAAACATATATCGAATTAACAAAATATTTTGCTAAAACTTCTCCGTCAAAGGTGAGTGTTTTCTTTTTGCGCGAACAGAGAAAAATTTATCGTAAAATGAAGGAAGGTCAATCCGTAATTAAAAGTTTTGCAAAAGAAAAATTAGGAATCAAAAAGGAATGGAAATTTTTCAAGCATTTATTTATATTGGGAAAATAGTTGTTTATATATATATATATATATATATATATATATATATATATATATATATATATATATATATATATATATATATATATATATATATATTATATATATATATATATATATATAGTGTCCTGATGATGATCACAGTAGTGATCGAAACGTCGACTTTAACTTATTTATATATAATTTTCTTAAGATGTAAATAAATGTTGCATTCATTTTTTGCTCTATTATTATAATATATATATATATATATATATATATATATATATATATATATATATATATATAATATATATAATATATATATATATATATATATATATATATATATATATATATAAAATGGTGGTAGTGAATAAATGAGATTAAAAAGTGTAATAGTTTTTCGACACTTCAAGTATTATATCAATTTCCTCCCTTCACATAATTTTATATTCTTTACATTAATGAAGATTATTTACTTTCAGTATCCTTCTTTCTACTGCATCAAACCGATAGTATTAAAGCTCAACTTCCTTGCGATCTTCTCTCAAAAATTCCTCTTTCATCTGTGGAATATTTTTGTAAAAAAAAATATTGAAAGCCACCATGTAGTTCCATGGGTGCAAAAGCAGAATCCATAAAGGTTTTCCTTTCAGAATGTTGCCCATCGTGTTTTCACTCTTCTCCAATTTCCCATTATAAAGAAACTCATCTCTGAACCAGATATCTATTACCTACTTTCCTATTCCGACCAGCTATTTACAAATGTGAAATTTCCTCCTATTTCCACACTTTCCAACCTTATCATATTATTATATTTAAATGCCAAGTACACAGTATACTCCCTTCTTCAAAGCTTTATAGGACGACACAGAGAATTCACATAATAACAAAGCAAGAAAAAGCTTAAGATAACTATTATATAAAACTTAAAATTAAAAACTTTCTTCCTCCATCTCTCATCTGGTTAATTATGAACTTCCGGCATCACATTTCTATTGTCATTCCTCACTTACACTTTATATGAAAAAAGAATATAATCATATATCTACTTCCATTCAGCAAGCATGAAAACTCCATTTACAAATTGCAAAAAAACACTGAAATCAATTTAACTGAATACTTTGATGAGCTCAATGATAGAAATCATTAACAATTAAGCACATTCTTAAGTAATCAATTCTCCCTAAATACAATGCAAAAAACAACTTTTAATCACTGCAATTTCAAAAAAAAAAAAAAAAAAAACACACACACACACACACACACACATACATTCCATACAATGCTTCAGAGCTAATTTGAACCTTAAAAAAAAATAAAAAAAAATTCTCAAAGGCAAAATATTAAGTTCTGTAAATATTATTGGCGATATGACGATCTTTTTTAATAATGAAAAATCTGAGATAATAAAAGAGCAGGAACCTTCGATATTTAAAGAACTTTACTGAAATAACTTGCAAGAAAAAAAAACAGGAAATCATCGGAGGTTTTGCAAAATTCACAAAAAATCACAATATCTTTCCCAATCAAAGTTTCACCATATCATAAAAAACTCTATTCCCTAAAGAAACCATTGAAATATTCTATGCTACTCTAACATATGGTACAAAAAGATTTCAGCATTAGAAGAGTAAAAAGAAATAAGACTCACTCTCTTACAACTTGTTCAACTTTTCTTTCACAATATATGACCTAAATCAGTAGAATCTCTAGAATCTCCAGAGCCAGAGATCCACACATAGTTTCCATCTTACTACCCTCGGTATCAGAACCATTACCTACTTAACTGAGAAATATATAAGTAAATCTTGAAAAATAAACTTTTCCCACCACTCTTTCTTTTCAAAATTGACTTTTTATTATTATTTCTTCTTAAACCAAAACCTTCATTACCATAACTAAATTAATTAATGGTTTTATTATGTCAAAAAAGATATATTTAATAGAGCGAGTCTTATTTTTACAGTAGAATTCTTCATCTTTCACTTCAATGAGTTTGAAATTTGTTTACCTTAATTAATGGCAAGAAAGATACAAATAAATCGAAGCTGTCTCCGACTACTTACGTTAAAAAGCAAACGAGAGAGAGAAACTAACGCAACTTATCTTAAATAAGAGGATTTTATTGCAAAAAAGTTATTATATATATATATATATATATATATATATATATATATATATATATATATATATATATATATATATATATATATATATATATATATATATATATATATATATATATATATATATATATATATATATATATATCACTGATGGTCAAAGGCTGGAGGATCATCAATTTCCATCAGAGTTGGGAAGTTCGACATGCCTCCGCACATTTCGTTTGAAGGTGTGAAAGTCAAAGAAAATTAAAAAAATAGAGAGAGTGAATTCCAGGTCTTACTAGTGTGCTGCATGAAAGATTGAGCATAGAGGTTATGTCAGTTGTCAGATGGTTGGACAGAGAAAGGATTAGACTGTGTAGAAAGGCGTGTCTCATAAAACCTCCTTAATGAAGAAGTTAAGGGACTGGAGAGTTCAAATGATCAGTGTTCATTGTTATTCGATTAGCAGAGAAAGAGTAGAGAAAATTAGTCAGTGCGGATGAGTTTAGACGAAAAGTCCTTGACACCACGTTCACAAGGAAAGCTATGTTAATGGAACCTCTGTAGATATGTGAAGCATACTCCATTCAGGGACGAATAACGTTCTTATAAAGAACAAGCTACATGTGTGCAGTAAAGAAATTTTAGCTTGATTAGAAATGGAATAATTCCATCATTCCAAGAAGGATCACGAGAAAAACAGAGATACATAGAATATTAAGAAAGGCTTGACATGTGTGTTTTCGAAGACGTCACCAGTTGCATGAAGGATTATATCGAGTGAAAAGATGAAGGAATTGAGTTTTTGAGGCGTTGAAAACAGCCATGTTTTGTTTGTCCCAAATTCGAAGGATCAAGGTCACCCTCCAGGCGTCGGTATATTGGTGCAGGATGGGACGTTTTTAACAAAGAAAGGAGTAATGACTAAAGAATAGTAGAGTTGTCAGTATAGGAGTGGTTAGATTGTTCAGTAGTTTTAAAATTTTAATATTTTTAATTAAATTTTTATTATTATGTAATTTAAACAGTTTTAATGATTTTAATAATTATTTTAAACGTTAGTTTATTATGTGTGCAAAGGTCCGTGTGCCTTCGTACGTGCGTGCTTGAAAACACGTGTGTGTGTGTGCGTTTGTTTTTTGAATGCCTAAATTGAGAGTTCGTGGAGTTGGGCGTAGACGAGACTTTCTATTACACATGCCAACGTCCGTGGCTAATCTCGAATCTCCTGAATCCATGGAATATCACCTTTCTAACTCTCATCCTAACCTTTTACATCTGTCTGAGACCCGGCTGGACCTGGATTCTTTCACTAACAATGTTAATGACTAACTACATTTTTTTCACAAATTCCGATTAAATGGTGGAGTCTGTGCCTATGCTAACATTAACACTCCTGTGACATGTCTCGTAAATCTTGAATCTCCTAATTTCGATGTTTTATGGCTTAAAATCTGTCTTCCTACTATTACAATTATCTTGTGTTTCTGCTACTGCTCCCCTAATGGAACAGATTTTCCAGTTTTTTTTTCAATATCTTACTACTACTCACGAGACTGTCACTTCTTCCCATCCAAATGCTGAAGTCCTCTATTTAGGGGATTTCAACGTACACCACACTGAGTGGTTGGGTTCCTCTCATACTGATACAGGTGGGAGGGAGGCCAAATCATTCAGCATTCTTAACGATCTGGAGCAGTTGATTAGGGAACCTACACACATTCCAGATCGTCCTAACCAATTCTTGAATACACTTGATTTATGCTTCACCACTACTCCTTCTAGTTATAAATACACCATTTTCCCTCCTATTGGTAACTCTGACCATAATCTTATAGCTCTTAGTTATAATGCTTTCTCTCCAACAGCTCCACCATGCCCTAAACGTACTTTCTGGCACTTTAATCTGGCTAATTGGAAGGCAATGCGCCGCTTCTTTGCTAACTTCGATTGGAGTGAATCTTGCTTTATCTCTGGGGATGCTTCTGTTTCTGCTGAAAAGGTAGGGGTAGTAATCCTTGATGGGATGGGCAGATTCATTCCATCTTCAACTAAATCTTTTTCTCCTCAAAATCCATGGTTCGATAGCAACTGTTCTCTTGTCCTTCGGGAGAGAGACAATGCTTACCGTGAATGGAAAAACTCTCCTTCTCCTTTCACTCTTGCTAATTTTCATTCAGCTCGGAATCGTTGCGGGGATGTTCTTCGTCGGTCTAAGCGTGCTTTCATAAAAAGGAAGTGCGCTGACCTCCATGGCTCTCCTACTGATAAAAGTTTCTGGCCTCTTGTCAAAAATATCTCTAATAACTTCTGTAAATCTGCCTTTCCTCCTCTTATTCGCTCTGATGGTTCTATTGCAAATACTCCCTCTGAAAAGGCTAATCTCTTCGGCCTCCTTTTCTCATCTAATTCCACCCTGCTCGATTCTGGAATCCCTCCTCCTACTCCTTCTCCTCTCACGTGTCCCATGTCCCTGCCTGTAATTACTCATGATCAGGTGCATGGGATCCTGAAATTTATGAACGTCAGGAAGGCCAATGTCCCGGATGGCATTCCCCCTCGTGTTCTGAGGGAGTGTGCTTCCGAGTTAGCGCCTGTCCTCGTTCAACTCTACTCTCTATGCCTTAATACTAATACTTTTCCTCATTGCTGGAAGCGTGCATTTGTTCAGCCGATCCCGAAAAAAGGTAGCCGCTCTGACCCTTCTAACTATCGACCTATAGCTCTCACTTGTGTTCTGTCTAAAATTTTTGAAACTCTCCTCAACTCTCATTTCCTGGATCATTTGAGTCTCATTCTCTTCTCTCTGATCACCAGTATGGCTTTCGACGCTCAAGCTCAACTGGTGACATACTTTCCTATCTTACTGATCTATGGTCTTCTGCCCTTAGGAACTACGGGGAGTCTTGTGTGGTGGCGCTTGAAATATCCTAGGCTTTCGACCGGGTATGACAAGCGTCGCTGCTCTCCAAGCTCCCTTCCTTTGGGTTTCCTCCTTCCCTTTGCTTACTTTTGTCTAGTTTCCTCTCAGATCGCTCCATTTCGGCACTTGTAGATGGAGCGACCTCTTCCTCTTTTTCTGTCAACTGTGGTGTTCCTCAGGATTCTGTTTTATCTCCAACCTTATTCTTACTTTTCATTAACGATCTTCTCAACTGCACTTCAAACTCTGTTCACTCTTATGCTGATGACTTAATTCTACATTCTTCTACTCATTTCAAATCTGCTCCCTCTTTTTTTTTCTTCTAAAATTACTTCTCGTCTTTAACTTTCCGATTCTATTCTTGCCGATCTGGATGGGATTTCCAGGTGGGGTCATAGCAACCTTGTGAAATTCAACTCTTTAAAAACTCAACTACTTCACATCTCCCTCTCAAAAACACCTCCCAACTTTCCTATCGTCTTCGATGGCTCTCCCGTCTCACCTGTAAATAACATTAACATTCTTGGTCTTAACATAAACAATAAACTGTCTTGGAAACCACATATCACAATGGTTGCTAAAGCGGCCTCTAAGAAGCTGGGAATTCTGTTCAGATTGCGAGAATTTTTTTCTTCTGAGCAGTTACTCCAAATATATAAGGGTCTTATTCGCCCTTGTATGGAGTACTGTTCTCACATTTGGGGGGGCTCCGGCTCCTCCTCTCTTCTGGATAGGGTTGAGTCTAAAGCTAAAACATTAATAAACTGTCCCCTACTTTCTAACTCTCTTGACCCACTCTCTCTGCGACGTGACGTTGGCGCACTATCCCTTTTCTATAGGTATTACAATGGAAGGTGCTCGAGGGAATTGGCCTCTCGCATCCCTCCACCGTTGCGTCGTCCTCGTTGTACAAGGGGTGCCCTGCTTTCGCACCAATTTTGTGTGGATGTAGAAAACCCCAGGCTGGCCCGTTGTGGTGCCTCTTTCTTTCCAGCCACCTCTGCTCTGTGGAATTCTCTACCATCATCTATTTTTCCTCCTGTATTTAATCTTCCACTCTTCAAGGCTTCCGTCTGTTCCCACCTGAGGGATGTGCGTTAGGTCTGTGTTTGAATGAGTTTTTTTTTTTCATTTTGTGTGTGCCCCCTCCTTGAAAAGGGCTATGCCCGTGAGTGGCGGCGTTCTGTAAAAAAAAAAATATGTTCAGCCGATCCTGTAAAAACGTAGCCTCTTTGACCCTTCCAACTATTGACCTATATCTCTCACTTGTATTCTGTCTAAAATTTTTGAAACTCTCCTCTAATCTCATTTCCTTGATCATTTGGAATCTCACTCACTTCTTTCAGATCACCAGTATGGCTTTCGTCACTCGATGTTTACTGGTGACATTCTCCCCTATCTTACTGATCTATGGTCTTCTGTCCTTAGGGACTATAGGGAGTCTTGTGCGGTGGCGTTTGACATATCCAAGATTTTTGACAGGGTATCCAATTGGTCGCTACTCTCTAAGCTCTCTTCCTTTGGGTTTTCTTCTTCTCTTTGCTTACTCATAACAAGAGGGCAACAGAATACAGAGGAAAACTAGTCAAACATAACACTGTGTGTGTAACACCCAATATAGAGAATTTTCAAGTTTCGGATGGCGCTACTTCCTTTTATATATATATATATATATATATATATATATATATATATATATATATATATATATATATATATATATATATATATATATATATATATATATATATATATATATATATATATATA
>SEYY01023475.1:52500-65000 GCA_009176605.1 Armadillidium nasatum
ACCTGGTTCGAAACTTTGTTGCTTCTCTTGAAATCTGATAAAATATTAAATCGATTTAACTTATATAATGATTTAATTTAAAATGTAAATTCAATAAAAATTTTAAAATAATTTCTTTGATTCCTAAAATTTTCATTTACTTCTAAATAACAATCTGATGAAAAAAACTAACATTTCTTTAAAAGACTGCAGATCCATAGTCCACTTTCTCATCGTTTCTTCGGCTCTTTTCCCTTCTTCCCTCTCAGCTGTTTCCAACACGTCCGAATCCGACAGCAGTTTTATATTTATTTATTTATATATATATATATATATATATATATATATATATATATATATATATATATATATATATATATATATATATATATATATATATATATATATATATATATATATATATATATATATATATATATAGTGATAGATCCGAATCCGCACCAAAATTAACATCCGCATCCGCATTTTCGAAAATTTAACATCCGCATCCGCATCCTCATCAAATTAACATCCGCACTTTCGAAAATTCAACATCCGCATCCGCATTTTCCGCAAATTCAAAAATCCGACATCCGCATCCGCATCCGCAAATTATAAAATATGACATCCGATCCATCACTGATATATATATATATATATATATATATATATATATATATATATATATATATATATATATATATATATATATATATATATATATATATATATATATATATATATATATATATATATATATATATATATATATATATATATATATATATATATATATATATATATATATATATATATATATATATATATATATATATATATATATATATATATATATATATATATATATATATATATATATATATATATATATATATATATATATATATATATATATATATATATATATATATATATATATATATATATATATATATATATATATATATATATATATATATATATATATATATATATATATATATATATATATATATATATATATATATATATATATATATATATATATATATATATATATATATATATATATATATATATATATATATATATATATATATATATATATATATATATATATATATATATATATATATATATATATATATATATATATATATATATATATATATATATATATATATATATATATATATATATATATATATATATATATATATATTATATATATATATATATACTGTATTTCTTCTAAAGACGTCTTTTCTGTTCTCTCATAACAACATTAGGAAGGCGTACGGTCCTGATGGTATCCTTCCTCTGGTTCTCAAAACTTATGCTTCAGAGCTTGCACCCTTCCTTGGAAAACTGTTTCGTCTATGTCTTTCTACTTTAATCTTCCATTTTTACTGGAAACGTGCGCTCATTTAGCCTGAGCCGAAAAAGGGAAACCCTTCTCAACCCTCTAACTATCGTCTCATATTTCTTTAACCTCCGTTATTTCCAAAGATTTTAAATCTATCCTTAACAGGAAGATTTGGAAACACATCTCAATTCGTCAGTATGGCTTTTGTAAGAAACGATCTACTGGTGATTTTCTTTCCCTTCTTTCTAACTCTTGTTCCTCCGCTCTTCTTCATTTCGGTGAATCTATTGCTATCGCGCTGGACATATCGAAAGCTTTCGGTAGAGTCTGTCGCAAAGCTTTGATTTCCAAACTTTCCAATCCCCAACCCTTTTTTTGCTTTCATTAATAACTTTCTCTCTCCTACGTCATTTCCTATCCACTCCTATGACAATGATGATTCCACCTTTTATTAATCTTTTTAATTTGAAAGACAGCCCTCCCAACAGCAGTTAATAGAGGCAAGGGAGGTAGCCTTGGGGCAACTGACCCCTGGTCTATCTCGCATTTCAAATTGGGGCAGAGAAAATATTTTTGTTTTCACTGTCACCAACACTCAATCCTCCATCTCTCTGCTCGACACAATCTTCCACACAACTATATATCTTCTTCAAAATCACACAACTCAAACATTCATCTGTCCTTAATATTCTTGGTGTTTCTTTTACTATGATCTTTCTTAGAAATATTACATTACTTCTCTTCCTAAACAAGCTTCAAAGAGGTTAGGTGTTTTAAGTAGCCTTCAGAATGTCATCACACCACCCCAGCTGCTTGCTCATTATATGAGTGTTGTTTACCCATGTATGGGAAACACATCACACATCTGTGGTGGTTCCACACATAGAGCTTTTCTCGAAAAGGTGGAGTCTAGGGCTTTTCATTTTATAAAGGCTAAAGGTGGAAATACGGTATGAAACGTTCACATTGTATGAAATAAGAATGTGGAAAAGCTTGGTATTAACCTTTCTAATTAGATTAAGGTTCTTCAGGAAGAAGCTAACAACTTTACATACATATATATATATATATATATATATATTATATATATATATATATATATATATATATATATATATATATATATATATATATATATATCATTTATTTTTAGAACCACTAACTCAACTCGTGGTTCGAAACAATATTGCAACTATTAAAGTCTGCTATACCGCCGGGATTCGAACCCTGGTCTCTTGGATCGTAAGCAAGAGTGTTATCCCCTGCGCCAAGACGGTACAAAATGAGATCACGCTGGGAAGTCTCATGAAATTCTATCATGCTAAACTCCCAACGAACCCCACCGACCGCACCATGACACGGGGACAACGAGGCCAGTTCTATCCCTCTTTCTCGCAGACTAGTTAAATATCATTTATTTTTTTTATTTTATTTTTATTTTATTTTTTTTATTTTTTATTTATTTTTATTTTATCATTTATTTTTTATGTTTCGAACCACGAGTTGAGTTAGTGGTTCTAAAAATAAATGATATTTAACTAGTCTGCGAGAAAGAGGGATAGAACTGGCCTCGTTGTCCCCGTGTCATGGTGCGGTCGGTGGGGTTCGTTGGGAGTTTAGCATGATAGAATTTCATGAGACTTCCCAGCGTGATCTCATTTTGTACCGTCTTGGCGCAGGGGATAACACTCTTGCTTACGATCCAAGAGACCAGGGTTCGAATCCCGGCGGTATAGCAGACTTTAATAGTTGCAATATATATATATATATATATATATATATATATATATATAATATATATATATATATATATATATATATATATATATATATATATATATATATATATATATGCGAATTGTAAATCAAGAGTAAGGGTGAAGAGGGAACTATCGGATTGGTTTAGCATAGGAGTGGGATTGAGACAGGGGTGTGTAATGTTGCCATGTTATTTAATCTATTGATGAATGGTGTAGTTAGAAAAATGGAGAGAGAAGGGAAGAGTATTAGGTTGAGAAATATGGAGGGTGAATGGGATGTAATTGTTTTACTTTTTGCAGATGATGCGGTGTTGGTGGCAGAATTTGGAGAAAAGTTGAGAATACTTGTGAGAGAGTTTGAAGGGAAATGCGCAAACACGAGATTGAAACTCAATCCAGCGAAGAATAAAGTTATAAGGATTGGAGGTGGGGATGAGGAGATGTGGAGGGAGGAATGGAGGGTGTAGAAGTTTGGGGATGGAAACTTGAGGACGTGGATGAATTCAAATATCTATCCATGTTGGGTGAAAGGTAAAGGTGGGGCAGAAAAAGAAATAAAGAATAGAGTGGTAGAGGGAATGAAAGTGTTGGGGGGCCTAAGAGAAGTATGGAAGAAAGAAAAATTTTTGAAAGAAATAAAGATAAGAATGTTTGAATGTATGTGTTTACCTTCTGTATTGTATGTGTGTGAAACATGGATGATAAGTGCTCGGGTGAGAAAAAGTTTCAATGTCTTTGAGATGAAAGGTTTGGAGTGATATGTAAATTGAGAAGGATTGATAGGATTAGAAATGAAAGAATAAGTGAGATGTGTAAATGAAAGAAGGGTGTAATTGATAGAGCGGAGGAGGGTGTGCTAAAATGGTTTGGACATACGTGTAGAATGAATGAGGACAGAATGGTTGGCGAGGTACGTAGATCCAATGTAGATAGGGGTAGGGTAGGGGGAGGGGAAGGCCGAAGTGGAGATGGATTGATGGATTGAGGTTAATTTGATGGAATGAATTTGAGTTTAAAAAAGGGTAGAAGATTTGTGGAGACAGAGATGGAGGGAGGTGTTGAAAAGCGTTGAAAGGTAAGAATAGTTATGTTTGTAAGGGAATTGTGGCGGGCACCATCTCACGAAAGTGGGAAAGGTGATTGTGAAATATATATATATATATATATATATATATATATATATATATATATATATATATATATATATATATATATATATATATATATATATATATATATATATATATATATATATATATATATTTTAAACTATTTTATATGTTATGGGATGAAAGAAATATTTTATAAGTTAATAAATTCTTTAATTCCTTAATTTTATGTTAATGATTTATCCTATAAGACATATAAGCTTTTAATGGTAGCGTAGCTTATCGAGTGATGTTTCTCTTCGGAGGAAGTTTCGATGAGTTCACGACGATTCTTCACTTCAAAGTTCTTGACGAAATGTATTAGGCCTCCACCAAATAATTAGAGGTTTCTCTTTAGAGCTTCATGTAGGTTCTTCTATTTGTTGACCTTTCTTTTGGTTCCTCGAAGAATATATTTTACCTCCACCTTTATGGCTAGAGATTTATTTTACCTCCACCTTTATGGCTAGAGATTTATTTTACCTCCACCTTTATGGCTAGAGATTTTAGTTGACTTCTTCAGTTGATTTCTTGTCTTCTTAGCTCTTGTAGACTTCAAACTGAGACGATCAATCTTGCGCTATCATGTCTGGTTGACTGACCTTATGACTATCCATGGATTGATTGATTCGTTTGAGATTTGACTCGTTCTTTTATAAGAACGGCGTTTAAATATTCTACATTTCATTATTATTATAAAAATATATTACAAATAATTTAAATAGTTTTACAATATTTAAAAAATCATTAACTATATAAAAATTAACAAAGTATAAAATAAAATTAATAATATAAAACCTAACATTAAAATAAATACGTGTTTAGAAGCTCAATTTTGTGAATGAATAGAAGATTTTTACAATCTAATATTCATTCACAAATTTTAAATTAACAACATGATATATTCCATAAAAAGAACATAAGAGTTGAGAAATCGAACTCTTACAATATATATATATATTATAATATAATATAATATAATATATATAATATAATATAATATAATATAATATATATATATATATATATATATATATATATATATATATATATATATATATATATATATATATATAATATATATATATATTATATATATATATATATATATATATAATATATATATATATATATATATATATATATATATATATATATATATATATATATATATATATATAAGAACCGACCGGGGCTGGAATTTGGCCGGGGCCGGGGTCACCCAAATTTGGCCGGGGGCGGGGCCAGGGCTGGGGTTCTGGCCGGGGTTTCCTAAAATTTTTAAAGAGGTCAAAAGCACTGAAATTTTAGGTTAAGAAAATTAGATATAAGGTTTATTTAATTGTAAGGAAGGAGTAGAATAGCCAACATTCACTTAAATTAATGATTATATGCATTTTCTCTAAAAAAAAATCAGAAAATTACAGTTTTGTATATTTAAAGTTTAAAAAAAGTACAAAAATTAAAAAAAAAATTATTCTAATTCATAATAGTGATTTAACACGTTTACCTAAGTAAGACCCAAAGGAAAAGTTTGAAAAAATGTAAGATATAAAATTATCAATTTAACCTGTATTTATATATATCATTGTTATTTTATTGCTATGTTCAAACTTGTATCATTTAGCTGCATTATTTAAAAAGTATTATTTTGTTTATACTTTCAGTCAATATGGCTAAAAGATCAGCTTCTGCAGTATTGAATACTTTACAATGTTTCAGGATAGGCTCGGAATAGCTAAATGTAACATCTACAGTCAGAAAATTAGAAGAGAACCTCCGGGTGCTACAAGTAAAAAAAATTTCAACCAAATCTTTTTGGAGTATCTAAAATCAAAACACAAAGATGAACATTCACTAGCAGAAAAGGAGCGGTCAAAAAAACAGAAAAGAAAAGAAAAAAAAAAATTTTTTATATTTTTTTTGAAATTTTTCTTTATTATTTGACTGATTGAGCTGAAATTTTCAAAGTATGTGAATTTTTTCACGAAGTTCTGAGTTGATTTCGAGCATTTTTTTGAGTCCTATAACGGTTTGAAACTTATTTGGACCCAAAGTTGAAAAAAATGAATAACTGGGTCAAACCACTGGTCCACCTGAGCTGAAAATTTAACTGAATACCTTTGCCCCAATTTCTTGCATTGGTGGGAATAGATTTTTGATATCACGTCTAGAAAAAAGTTACAAGCTCTCGAAAAAAAATTTGCAAAAATCGTACCCTTCTGGAGGAAAAAATTATTTAAAAAAAAACGCTACTTACTATTTTCTTTTATTTGTGAATATTGTTTAGAAGAGGAACAGGGCAACAATTTTTTTAGTGCATTTTTAAATGCCTTTGTTTGAAGCGAGATATAGCCTCTCAAACTTTGGGAATTTTTGAAATTTGGCCAAAAATGGACCTTTTTGAAGGCTATACCTCAAAACCAACGAATCTCATCGAATAAAGTTCATAGAGGAATTTGTAGCCCCACCCCTCCTCTATACACACCAAAAATAGGAAATGTTATAGTTGTATTTTTTTAAAAGATTTTGTCTGAAAAGGTATATTTTTTTAGTTCAAAAAATTTTTTTTCTATAGTTGGTCAGTTTTTGGCTTATAACATTTTTTCTATAACTCTGGGAACAAAAGTCTATTTAAGACTTTTGTAGCCCATATAATTTTGAATAAATAGTCCAACTTTCAGCTCATTCTAAAAAGTGGTTTGGCACCGCCATTCTATTGAAAAAGGGTAAAATTTCCACAAAAAAAAAAAAAACTTTTAACCATAATAGACTCGGAAAAACGCTAGAAATGGACTTTTCTTACCGGTAAAAAATCTATATACACTGAAAGTTTTCAGCAGAATCGGCTGAAAATTTAAAAAAAATAAAAAATTTGTATAATTTGCCATTTTAACCCCGGCCGGCAACCCCGGTTTTCCCTGATTTTTAGCCGGGGCCGGGTCCGGGTCCGGGGTCAGTAAAAATGGCCGGGGCCGGGGCCCCGGTCGGTTCCTATATATATATATATATATATATATATATATATATATATATATATATATATATATATATATATATATATATATTATATATATATATATACATCCGCATCCGCACTTTTCGAAAATTCAACATCCGCATCCGCACTTTAAAAATTCAACATCCGCATCCGCATCCGCACTTCTCCAAAATTCGACATCCGCATCCGCATCCGCAAATTGAAAATATGACATCCGATATATATATATATATATATATATATATATATATATATATATTATATATATATATATATATATATATATATATATATATATATATATATATATATATAT
The DNA here is from genome assembly GCA_009176605.1 of Armadillidium nasatum. Lineage (NCBI taxonomy): Eukaryota > Metazoa > Arthropoda > Malacostraca > Isopoda > Armadillidiidae > Armadillidium > Armadillidium nasatum. The sequence goes on from SEYY01023475.1 coordinate 60,071, forward strand.
ATATATATAAATATATATATTATAAACACGAAAGAAAAAGAAAAACGAAGATTAGATGCTTTTAAAATATTGAACAATTTAGTAGATAGAGAAATAAGATGAAGTCTTAGATAAAGATTGGCAGGATTTAAAGCCTATTTAGGAGAAGTGGTTCTTTCGGAGGATTAATTCTTCGGCACTTCATTCAAGCTTTTATGTGTTTATTTCTCTTCAACTGGTGTAAAATTCTCCTATAAGAAGGCTTTGAAGTTAGTGTTTATATATATAATATATATATATATATATATATATATATATATATATATATATATATATATATATATATATATATATATATATATATATATATATATATATATATATATATATATATATCCCGGTTTTACCCTCAGTGGGACAGCATATTTCACCATCTGCTCTTAACGTTTCCTAGAGTACTCTAAAAGATCCTTATTTTCAGTTCGTTGGTGTTAATGCCGGTCCTTGAGTTTAATTTAAACTCAGAGGTAAGGTTTTCACCCTTTCAATGGGACTAGCACTTTCTACACCTAACCTTAAACACTTTCTCAAAAGAGTCTTCTAGAAGATCATGTTCTCGAAGCTATGGTTTTCCCATGCTGGTCCTGGCGTTCTACAAGCAGTGAGTAATAATTATAGGGTTGGGTTGCTAGTCCTGTCGCCCTTGCTTTTCACTCTCCTCGCATGATCCAACCCTGTCGCCTAATCCAAACTCTTCTCTTCTCAATCTTTCATCTGATGCTTTTTGCTTTTTTTCCCATGATATACATATATATATATATATATATATATATATATATATATATATATATATATATATATATATATATATATATATATATAATATATATATATATATATATATATATATATATATATATATATATATATATAATTTTTTTTACAGCTTTTTAAAATTTATATATATATATATAAATACATATTTATTTCGATGCCACTAACTGGTCTGACTTGCGGTTATACTTTCCTGATTTTCCATGGAATGATTACTGATTTTGTGGGAGAGGTACCTCTGAGTGTGCAGAGCGCATAACCGAGGTGATTCTCTCTGGCATGGAGGCGTGCATTCCATATTCTTTCCCTTCTACTAAACCTAACAAACCTTGGTTTAACTCTACTTGTTCTCGTGCTATTCGCCGCAGGGATTCTGCCTTCAGGGATTACAGTCGTCTTCAAACTTCAGAAACTCATGCAACTTATATTTCATCCCGAAATCGTGCAAAATCTATTCCACGTAACACTAAAAACTCATTTCTCCATTTAAAATGCAACAATCTTTCTGGTTCCTCCTCTTCACGTTCTTTTTGGCATTATGAAAAGAATGTCAATTCTAACTTTACATTTCGTTCTCTTTCCTTCCTTTAATCTCTTCTGACAGTACACAACTGCCGTTTTTGCCTTCCTCTAAAGCTGAACTCTTCGCTCAAACTTTTGCCTTTAATTCAACCTTAGATGATTCCGGAGCTGTTCCTACACCTGAAACTAATTTATGCCTAAAATTGTAATTTCTTCTAAAGACGTCATTTCTGCTCTCTCAGAGCTTAACACTAAGAAGGCGTATGGTACTAATGATTTCCTCCTGTGGTTCTTCAAACTTGCACTTCACAGCTTGCACCCTGCCTTGGTAAACTATTTTGATAGTCTTTCTTCTTTAACCTTCCCTTCCTGCTGGAAATGCGCTCTCATTCAGCCTGTGCCGAAGAAGGGGGGCCCCTCCCAATCTTCCAACAACCATCCCATTTCTTTAATCTCCGTTCTTTATAAAGTTTTCGAATCTCGAATCTATCCTTAAGAGGAAGATTTGGAAACCTCTCAATTCTTCTAATCTTATCTCTGATCGCCAATATGGCTTTCGTAAGAAACGCTCTACTGATGATCTCCTTTCCCTTCTCTCTGACTCTTGGTCCTCCGCTCTTCTGCATTTCGGTGAATCTTTTGCTGTTGCGCTAGACATATCGAAAGCTTTCGATAGAGTGGCACAAAGCTTTGATTTCCAAACTTCCCTCTTTCGGGATCTATCATTCGCTCTGTGACCTTCTCTCTGATTTTCTTTCTGATCGTTCTATAGCACCTGTTGTAGACGGCCACCATTCATCCTTTGCATCTTTTAATAATGGTGTTAATAGACGCAAGGAAGGTATCTTTGAAGCAGCTGGCCTCTTATTTATATCACATTTCAAATTTAGGCAGAAAAAACATGGTCGTTTCAATGCCATCAAAACTCAATTTCTCCATCTCTCTACTCGACACAATCTTCCACGCAACAACGACATCTTCTTCGAAAACACTTCAACTCAAACCTCCATCTCTCCTTAATATTCTTTGTGTTTCTTTTTCTCGTGATCTTTCTTGGAAAGGTCACATTACCTCTCTTTCTAAACAAGCTTTTAAGAGGTTTGGTGTTTTGAGGCGCCTACAGTATCTGTTCACTCCACCTCAGTTGCTTGCTCTGTATAGGGGTTTTGTTCGCCCCTGTATGGAGTACGCCTCACACATCTTACATGTACTTTCAATATATATATATATATATATATATATATATATATATATATATATATATATATATATATATATATATATATATATATATATATATATATATATATAGCACTAACTTGCAGCTTCAGCAAATAATTTGTTATTTACTCTCATAAATTATATAAGTTTTGCTAGAGAAAATTTTATTCGTTTTTGGTGTGAATAGTTTAATTTAAATTATATATATTATATATATATATATATATATATATATATATATATATATATATATATATATATATATATATATATATATATATATATATATATATATATAATATATATATATTTCGATATATCCATCGCGACAGCAAACATTTCATCGAAATGCTGAAGAGCGGAGGACCAACAGTCAGAGAAAAGAGAAAGTAGATCATCAGTAGAGCGTTATTTATGAAATTCATTCTGGCGATCAGAGATAAGATTAGAAGATTTAAAGGTGTTTCCAAATCTTCTGTTAAGGATAGATTCAAAAACTTTAGAAAGAACGGAGGTTAAAGAAATTGGACGGTCGGTGGAAGGTTGAGAGAGATTCTCCTTTTTCGGAACAGACAGAATGAGCGCATGTTTCCAGCAAGAAGGGAAGACGGAAGTGGAAAGACAGAGAGTTAATAGCTTAATGTCGATATATCGATAATCGATTAAATTTCATCACACATGGATCGGGGGTACTTAAGGCAGAGTCCCAATAGAAAACAATTATCCTGTCATTAATAATGAATAATATTAATAATAAATTTTCAAATGTTAAACCAACTATTAAAAATTAATATTAATTAATATAGCAATTAATCGGTTTACTGATATCGAGTTCACCTATTTTAACTGCTAAATACTACTCTCACAAAATATATTTTAAATATTTGAAACCGTATGACTTAATTATAATGTAGCAATAACTTATTAACTTTAACGACCTTAAATGTATTTTCAGTAAATTATTTAATTATTTTGATTGTTCATAAAATTACTGTTAAAATAATTTTTATTATTGCTTTCGTTTATGAAAATTCGTTTTAAAAGGAATTAATTTATTTTTTTCATTTCATTTTTCATATACATTTGGCTCAATTACATTCATTTGATGTTTCTCATTTTTATTCAGCGGATTTAACATAAATTATATATTGTTTGAATCTCAATAATTAAAATGCTAATTAATTTTTTTAATTGTGATGAAAGGAGGATATCCTACATGACCACATGGTTGTCTGATTCTACCAATCCAAAATATCTGCGTTCACGAAGCGAACGAAAGCCGACAGACACAAAAAAGCACGGAGTAACGCGAGACAGCTCTAGAGAAAGCAAAGGACTGCGGTGGAGCGCAAAGGATCGCGGTGGAGCGTGAAGGATTGCGGTGGGGCGTGAAGGATTGCGGTGGGGCGTGAAGGATTGCGGTGGGGCGTGAAGGATTGCGGTAGAGCACGAAGGATTGCGGTAGAGCGCGAAGAATCACGTTGGAGTGCGAAGGATCGCAATGGAGCGTGAAGGATCGCGTTGGAGCGCGAGAGAGCGCGAAGGAACAAGAGGAACACAATACAACATGAATAAACTCTTAAAACCCGAAGGAATACGATTTAATTAACTCAAATGAAGGAGAACTGACACCTGCTTCCATCTTATTTGAGGCTGAACCTTTATCTAATTATCCTTTACCATAATTGAATGAAAAATTAGGCGAGCCTCAAAAATAGCTGTGCGTGGAAGTTTAATAATTCTGTGCCTTACTTATCATTGGCAGCACAAAAAAGAAACCGACAGCTCTTCGTAACCTCTGTCATGCAATTGTAATAACGAGCAAATAATAATAATGATAATAATAATAATAATAATAATAATAATAATAATAATAATAATAATAATAATAATAATAATAAATAATAATAATAATAATAATAATATAAAAAATAATAATAATAATAATAATATAATAATAATAATAATAATATAATAATAATAATAATATATAATAATAATAATTAATTAATAATAATTAATAATATTATTATAATATATAATAATATAATAATAATAATTATTAGTTTTATTATTATTATTATTATTAGTTAGTAGTAGTAGTAGTAGTGGTATTTTTTTTTTTTTTATTAGTTTTAATTTTTTTTTTTTTTTTTTTTTTTTTTTTTTTTTTTTTTTTTTTTTAATAAAGAAATTTTTAATACAAATTAAATTAATTTAAACAAAAAAAGTCTTATTCCAATTTTACCTCAGACAAATAATTCCAAAAACAAATTTTATTGTTCACTAAAACTGTTTACAGAAACTAAAATATAGTATTAAATTTTGTTTTAATATTGAAATTTTTTTCAGTTTACAACCAAAAATTTTGGAA
>SEYY01023475.1:70000-75000 GCA_009176605.1 Armadillidium nasatum
TGTCTTCTTTATATCCAAGAACTTCTTGATAGCACAGATATACTTCATCTGGAAGAAGCTTCTATATCATTCAATAATTTCGTAAGATTAGAATGTTAAATAGCTTACCAGTTTGAGAACCTACGAGTATTTCGTGCATTTAATTATTTAATTATTAGTCCAAGGAATGTTTTAAAAGTGACTGAATTAATCACTTTATTTTTCTTGAACCTCAGAGAACAGAACCATTAGTCAAGCTTGATACAAGAAAGTGGCAAAATGATTTTATCATAACTAATGTCTTGTTAATGGTGTTCCCTGCATATAAACCCATATTTTCACATGAAAGTCATATCTCATTTATAGTATGATGTTTTCTTTTCCATACAATCCCACAACAGATGAAAGATAGTGCGTCTATTTTCAAGTTTGTATACGGAACAGGTACAAAGAGTTACTATTGTGCAACAGAACCTATTTAAAATTTTAAGTGGGACTTTCTAGAAAAGTAAACAGTCTTCTGGTTGGTATTCCTGTTGTCTCATTTGCTGAAGTAAGGATCTTATTCCAGTATGCAAATTTTCCATTTCCACTGAAGTATGTACGAAATTTCCCTATTTTGTTCTGATAAGCAATTATTTTACATTCCGGTTGTAGATTGTTTTTCCTTTTAAGATGATGATTAAATTTTCGATGCTTGATTTGGCAGAGTAAGATCTCGCAAGAGATGATTTTGAGACAGAGCTACTTAGGTGCTAGAAGCTCTCTTCCTATGGATTTCAATTTCTGTGACATGCTCTAAATTCAATATCTTGACTATCTTCAACATCTATCAATGGAAAATGTTAGACAGTGTGGTAAACATTTGACTGCGAGTCTTCGTTGTTTTTTTTTCCAGTTGCTTTGCTGATTCCGAATCAGGAGATCACCAGATATGTTATAGCTAATGGAACCTTTAATATTCACAACAAAAAACAATAATAATAATAATAATAATAGTATTAATAATAATAATTAATAATAATAATAAATAATATATATAATATAATAATAATAATAATAATAATAATAATTATTTCATTATTATTATTTATTATTTATTATTAACACATAGGCACTCGACACCGGCTTTTTAAGCCTGATGGGAGTTGGAGTGCTAAGACATGTTCTGATTTCCAAAGGGGAGCGAAAAAAAAATTGATAGCTTAAAACTTTCTTTCGTTAAGACTTAATTAAAATTCAATAAATATTAATAACAATAATAATAATAATAATAATAATAATAATAATAATAATAATAATAATAATAATAATAATAATAATAATAATAATAATAATAATAATAATAATAATATATAATATTAAGATAATAAATAAATAAAATATATAATAATAATAATAATAATAATAAATAATAATTTTAAAATTAATTATAATAATAATAATATAATAATAATTAAGGATGCTCCGATTAATCGGCAGATAATCGGTAATTGGCCTAATCGGCCATTTTACCGATTAATCGGTAATCGGCTATTTACATGATTAATCGGCCGATTGTTTAAATCCTTTACCAGAACAAACCAACTTTTACAAGACTATTTTATAACTGCCAAGTTAATCATCAGATAGCTTCGACACAGTAACAAATAACAATACCAATATAATTCCCAAATTGCTTGTCATTTTGTGTCTGGCTGCTATTATGGCTTTTGTCTTTTTTTTTTTTTTTTTTTTCGACTAAGAAATCATTCATAAATTATGAAACATTAGCATATTACAATTGACTCATTATTAATATAAATACTACATACTCTACATTGTTCAAACTCATCTGAAAGCCAATGGCCTGTCACACTCAGAAATGGAGCATTATTTGTTGAAAGCTGTCCAAATGTCTGTGGTCAAAGAAAGACTGCTAATTTCATCGAGCGATATCTGAATTTTTGCTTTTACTTTCATAAAAATATCCGTGATTATTTTGTCTGTGAAATATTTTCTTGATGGAATTCTGTAATTAGGAAAGAGTTTTGCAATAAGCCTTTGGAATCCAATGTCAGATGTTAAAGAATATGGCTGAATATCAACAGCTATCATGTCTCCTATCAAATAATGTATCATCTCTTGGGACTTGTGATCGTTAATATTCCAAATTTTACTCTTTACTAAAACTGATTGTATAGTTGGTTGAACTGGAGGCTCAAAGTTGCTGCAACTGTACTTCTGAAGTACTTGGCTGTGACCAATCATATTGCCTTTTCAGCTTATCCGTTTCAGCTTTTGCTTCATCTGAATTGAATTTTCTTAATGTGGTTCAACATATTTGTCGTTGTAGAACTCTTTTCAGATTTGCCACCTCTTGATATGGTGGCTTTACATAATTTAAAAATACATTTACTGTTTATCCTTAGGATGAACATCAAAATACTTCCAACAATAACTGGTTGACATACTGCTTTCGTTATAAAGTGTAATTACTATTTAATTATTTATATCTCTATAATCGAGATTCTAGAATCTTTAAAATTTTAAATTTTAATTTTTTTATATATCTGAAAAGTAAGCAATAAAAATGATTTACATTAATAATGAAAACATGCATAGTTATTAGTAATAAATAATAATGTTGATAACTGCTTTTTCTCAGTATTAATTTAAATTATTAGGTGTAATTGATGAAAGGCCGATTAATTAATCGGTAATCGGCCACTTGGCTTATCGGTGCACCCCTAATAATAATAATAATAGTAATAATAAAAATAATAATAATAATAATAATAATAATAATAATAATAATAATAATAATAATAATAATAATAATAATAATAATAATAATAATAATAATAATAATAATAATAAATAATATATATATTAATTCAATTAATATCCTAGTTTGAAATATTTTGATCGCAAATTAAAAAGAAATAATTCTACTTCCAATTTGAGTAATTAATTAACCAAAGAGATTTCAGTAATCAATTTTGAAAAGAATAAAATCATTATAACACTGGGCAGTACTGTACATGAAAATGGAAAATAAATTCTGTAATAGTCAAGTTGCGTTGTAGTATATGAAGATTTATTGAAAAGAAATTAACGTCTGTACTTATTTTTCCTTTGTTATTTTTATTATATAGATAGGGTATAATGATGGTAGTAAAGGTTATGAAAAGTATATTTTTAAAAAGAATAACGTGGCAAGGAGAAAATGACCTTGACCTTTAGTAATATTCTAAAAGAGTAATAAAACCTAATGAAAACTTCTACTATCAAGACTAAAAATGGTTAATTCTACTACCAAGACTAAAAATTCAAGAAATCAAGACAAAATCCTTTGTAAATGAGTTGGAAAGATAATCAAGACAATAAAAAACAGTTTTACACTTTCAAATGTCTCTTTAATTCAAAAAATCGCTTTCAAGAGTTTTGGGTAAAAATCGCGGGGAAAAAAGTGTAAATTTGACTTTATCCTTTCCAGCTTATTAACTTCTCTATATTTTCTTCCTTTTTTTTTTTTTTTTTTACCTTTTCTTCAAAAAAAAAAAAAAAAAAAAAAAAAAAAAAAAAAAAATTCGTTTAAAACTTTTAGTACAAAATATTGAGATAAAAAAAAAAAAAAAAAAAAAAAAAAAAATTTTTTTTTTTTTTTTTTTTGAAAAAGAAGGCTCAGAATTTTAAAACGTTGCTATTACCAACGAATGAAAGTACAAATGAGAACCTCGACCCTCTATTAGTTGTTTCCATTTATCTCTTATCTATTTACATTTCAGTTTATATTTCTCTGTCAACATGATAGCCAATAGGGATCATACAGACAGTTATTTCTCTTTTACCTTGAATATATATATATATATATATATATATATATATATATATATATATATATATATATATATATATATATATATATATATATATATATATATATATATATATATATATATATATATATATATATATATATATATATATATATATATATATATATATATATATATATATATATATATATATATATATATATATATATATATATATATATATAGAGAGAGAGAGAGAGAGAGAGAGAGAGAGAGAGAGAGAGAGAGAGAGAGAGAGAGAGAGAGAGAGAAGAGAGAGAGAGAGAGAGAGAGAGAGAGAGAGAGAGAGAGAGAGAGAGAGAGAGATAGAGGAGAGAGAGGAGAGAGGAGAGAGAAAGAGAGAGAGAAAGAAAGAAAGAAAGAGAGAGGAGAAAGAAAGAAAGAGAGAAAGAGAGAGGAGAGAGAAAGAAAGAAAGAAAAAAAGAGAGAGAGGAAGAAAAAGAGAGAGAGAGGAGAGAGAGAAAGAGAGGAGAGGAGAAAGAGGGAAAGAAAGAAAGAGAGAGAGAATAGTATCTTTGAACAAAAAATGAGAAGAAAAGAGAAGGTAGCGAAAAGCGGCTTTTATACATATACTAAAGTACATGATAAGCATCTAAATTGTTGTTTAAAAGCAGAAAAGAAAATGTTTCATCGATCTCATTTTAAATTAAAATCAAAATTTCCTCAAAGTTTTTAAAGCAAATTTATTACTTTAATAAAATCAAAATGAGAATCGGGGAAGTTTTGTTCACAATTCTTTTAATATTTTTGCATTATATGAAGACATTTTAAGATGAAGTTGAAAAAGCTGAAATTTTTTTAATCGACTCCTTAGAATGAATGACTTTGAATAACCAAACATACCTTGGAATTAAGAAATTTGCGTTTCTGCAGAGTATTACACTACAAAAATTGTCCTAACGAATCGTTGGGACAAGTGGCAAAACCGTCAAAGTAAAACTTTCAATATAGAAAAGACATGTTAATTAAGTATAAAGTCGCTTCACCGATTTATTTTTTAGTAATAAAATTTTTTTTTGACATTTTCTCCACTAGTCCCAACGATTCATTAGGACAGTTTTTACAATGTACCAGAAAGTGAAAGTAAATGAAGAACTGATTCTTATGGGCAACAGTTTTGGCATTCGGCACCTCGACTTCATGGCTTGAACAACTTTAGAG